>VUQG01005502.1:50200-99215 GCA_015106755.1 Etia nguti | reverse complement strand
CTCAGACCAAAGGGGGCTGAATAATTACGCACACCCCACTTTTCAGTCATTTATTTGTAAAAAATGTTTGGAATCATGTATGATTTTCGTTCCACTTCTAATGTGTACACCACTTTGTATTGGTCTTTCACGTGGAATTCCAATAAAATTGATTCATGTTTGTGGCTGTAATGTGACAAAATGTGGAAAAGTTCAAGGGGGCCGAATACTTTTGCAAGCCACTGTAGGTCAGCCACTGACCAGAAGGTCGGTGGTTTGATCCCAGGCTGCTCCAGGCTGCATGCCAAATATCCTTGGGCAAGATACTAACCCCATGTTGCCTATTGGTGGTGGTCAGAGGGCCCGGTGGCGCCAGTGTCCGGCAGCCTCGCCTCTGTCAGAGCGCCCCAGGGCAGCTGTGGCTACAATGTAGCTTGCCATCACCAGTGTGTGAATGTGTGTGTGAATGGGTGAATGACTGAATGTAGTGTAAAGTGCTTTGGGGTCCTTAGGGACTAAGTAAAGCGCTATACAAATACAGGCCATTTACCATTTACCATTTAAAAGTATATTTATTCCAACTACAGTGACATTATTGGACAATTCTGATGATCACTAATGTAAGTTGCAGCTTAACATGAAGAATTATTTTTGTGTAGTTTGACAGTTTTCCTTAATTAATTAAATCTGGATGTAAATAAAAAATCACAAAGCAATAAATCAGACATTTACAGACTGCATTAATGGATTTTATTACTGCTTCTCAGTCTATGCTGGAAGGTGAGTTGAAGTAACATTTTACATATTCTACATGTGTTTCTACAAAATAAACCATCTTCATTAAATGGTGTAGCCGGGGTTTCTGTTGAACTTATTGTTATAAATATTGAAAAGCTATTTGTCTGTACTCTTTCCAAGAATGTGCTCTGAATGGATGGTAGTGTTTCCTATGTACTTAGGCTTCACTCTTTGATACTTTACTGTTGAAAGTGAAATGGAAGGTCAATCTCAAGCTTTCCATCTCTGACTGTCACGTGGGCTTGAACTTCCTCTGAAGCTTGCTGCAGAACCCCATGAACCACATTATTGAACTGATCTAGTACATACATGAACACATTCATAATGTCCTCGCACAACATGTTGAAATCCTCCATAGTGAAGTCAGAGATCTGGTCAACTACCATCTTTAGGATTGTGACAAAGTTACGATAGAGCTGGTTGATATCGACAAACATTGCATCTAAATAGTCTGACTTGAGAGAGTCTACAAATTCCTGTGATTTCTCAACAATAGCCTCCAGGGTCTCACCTATTTTCACTAGCATTGTGTCAAGACTCTCCATATTTTTTACAAAATTCACCATTTCCTCAAAGATTTTCTTGGAAGCTTTTTTGATTTGATCTATGATCTGCCCTCCAGTGACTGCATCACCAACTGGCATCTGCATTTTCACATTGTTCAACCTTTCAACAAAAAAGTTATAGACAGCCTCCATGTTCTCATAGATAATCTGAATTGTTACTTCTAGCATAGCGGCAATGCTGCTAGTTAGCTTCTTTAAGACCTCAGGGAGAGTGGTCATCTCATCTGACCCAGGCACTTTGAACCTGGTCTCCCTTAAGACCTTAATGACAGCATTTAGGAAGACCTGGACAGTTTTCTGGTATTGTATAATGATGTTCCTGAAGAAAATTGAAAGCTGGCTCATTTGAACATCATAACTGGTTGTAGCATTGTATACTTCATTGATGTGGTAAATGACAGAGTCCTTTAACATCTCCATGGACCCTGTGAACTGATACTTGTCAGTAAACTCTTTGAATGTTGAGATTATGGAAGGAAGTTTCAACTTGATCTGAGAGAGTATTGCTCTGGGTGTCTCCATGTTGTAAACAATCTGTAGATTCATCTTGTCGTTATCCTTGGGAGCAGCTCTGATGACCAAGATGTCAACATCAACCTCTGGGGCAGACTAGACAAAAGAAAACAACCAACCAAAAGAAAGTAACGTTTAGAAACCAAAATCTTATTTTACCGTTGTACTGAAATTCTTCTTCTTCTTTCAGCTGCTCCTTTTAGGGGTCACCACAGTGGCTGCCTTCATACCATACTATCCTTGGGATCCTGTCTCTCTAACTTTGTCTGTAAACCTCACAACCTGTGCTGTCCCTAAAAATCTAAACATCTTCAGTGTCATATCTTATCTTCTTGTGAGCGCCATCGTCTCCACACCATACGCCATAGCAGGTCTATCTACTACCCATCTACTCCTTGTATTTTAACCTTTCCACTTGTCTCCTTCTCATTCAAACACATGTGATCTGTATGGCTTTTACATTTCCATCTCTATCGTTAGATACCCTAAGATGTTGCACATCCTTCCCAGCTCGAGCTCTCTGCCTAGACATTTGATCCAACACCTTTCTTCCTTAGTGTCCATTGCATTAAAATGATCTTGCTAACAATACTTACAGGGTAACGGCCATAGACTTTTGCACTCATCTGGGATGGGACTGCACCACTGAACTGAACGCCCAAAAGGCCAGTGGCTGGAGAAGATACTGAGGCACTGAAACCATCGCTGTGTGTAGCATATCGAAGGTTCACATCAGTGAATGTATGACTGGTGAAGTCCACATTCAGTGCATGTTGCTGAACACTGGAATAAAAGGAAATATTGAAATCACAATTGCTCCTCATCTGTTATTACATGCAAAAGAATTTTATACATTTATATATGAAAATACACAAGAAAGCGTGAATATTAACATGAAATCAGCTTGGTGCATTCTCCTAAAATAACACATTTAAAAAAAAAACATATTGATTATTACCTCATAGCTTGCGTAATGGCATGGTTGACATTCACAGTCACGTCAGCATGTGTCAGTGTGATTTTGTTAATCATGTTGAAAGCTTCATTCTCAAAGTTTACAGCAGAAGAAGCTATAAAAAGAAATTTCATCAAATTTAGTGCTCAACAGTGCTTGAAAAATCAAGATAAAGACATAAAGACATTTAGGGAATTTTAATCAACTCACCATCCATGTTGTATTCCAAGACCACAAAAGCAGAGGTTGCAGAGGACTTAGCAACTGCTCTGATGACAGGAGCCCTGCTTTCTACTTGAGCTGCCATGGTTGTAATGTACAGTGGGGTGACAAGTGTAGAATTAGTAAAGATGTGCTGCTTGGCAGCTGTTACTTCAACAACAGTCTTCTCAGAGATAGCAAAGTCACCCATGTTGGTTGGCTGAGACATGTCAATGTCAATATCAACAGTCAAGGAGGAGGCTGGTGCAAAATCCACTTTGGCTTGGGCAATATGCTTCCCTTTGGTATTGAAGTTGAACAGGTTTGCCTCATTGTTGCCAGTATACTTCAGCACTGCATACAAATGGCTCATGGAGGCTTCAATGGAAAGATTCTCATTTACATCCATATCAATGACTTTGGTTGTACCATGGTCAAACTTGGTATCAATGATAACTTTAGAAGTTGAGCGTAGGGCATCTTTATTCAGGAACACAGCAGCTTCATTATCCAGCAATCCAAAAAGAAAGTAATCCTCATAGACTGTGCCATCCATGTTTGCTCTAGTAGAGGACTCCATGGAAATATATTCAGAGGTTCCTTCAAGCTTCAGACTGTGGTCTGCCTCAGCCCTTCCAACAGTTTTGATCACAGGAATATTCAAATTACCACTTATCCTCAAGGTGGAAACAGCATTTGCTTTGGTTTTTGTGTCTGCATCCAGTTTTTGGTTTGCTTGCATGTTGAGTATTGGCAGGGCAATATTTGCAAATGTTGCCACAGAGACTTCAGTATCATAAGTATCAGCGCTCAGACTGATGGTGCTGTCATGAGTTCCTGCAATACGAGTGTTTTCTAGGGACAGGGAGTTAGCCATCTTGAATCCCCTCTTGGTGGTAAGACTAGTAGTGCCAACAAGTTTGACTTCAAGGTCCTCAAACACAGAGGTTGTGGTAGCTTCAAGACGGAACACAAGATCATCTTCTGTATACAGTCTGGCATTAGCAATCAGATTAATAATGGCAGACTTGACAGACAGTTCTGTTATTAGATTACCTACAGAAGGAATTTGGATCAAGCCCATCATATCAACAAACGGGGCTGCCTTGCTTTTCTGGTAAACAATCTTAGTATTCACATCCAGAGACTGGTCAGTGGTAGTCAAAATGTTCTCCAATCCAGCCTGATCATACAAGTTCAGATCATTGATGGCGGGAGTATGAAAGTCAACAAAAGGCAGATCAATCTCAGGAATACTGATGGGGTATTTCAGAAAGTCGAGACTGGCCTCACTTTCCATGGCAGCAAAGATTCCAGCTTCATTTACATTATTTTCAAGAGTGAAGTTGTACAAGATTTTGTACTGGTTAAAACGAGTCAGAATGACTGTGTTCATCTTTTGACTGTCAGGACTGATGTGGGCCAAGTAATCATTCTGTAGTTCTATTTTTGCAGTTGAAGATTCAAAACTGTTGACCTTAGCATTTCCTTTGTTTTGAAATTCAAAGAAAAACTCACCAGGGTGAGCTATAACGCTTATTGTGTTGGAAAGTCTACCAGTGACTGCACCATAGAGTTCTGTGTCTTTGTTTGCTTTTAAATCAACCTTCATATCATGGAGGTTTGCAAGTCCAGATGCAACAAGAAGACTGTTCTTAATAATTGGTGCTTCTGCTTCATTGCGGACATTAAACTTTAAGTAGGAAAATGTGCCAATTTCAGCGCTAATATGTTGTTTCATCTTTAACATGGAACAGTCTGTGTCACCACTGAAAGTTATGGTGACAATGCTGGGAGTAAATGACAAATCTAACTTGCTGTTGTGGCTGTCATCACCATTAAACGCTCCTGTATTCTCAGCTGTTAGAGTAAGTGTGTAGCCATCTTGGCGAACAAGTGATTTCTGTTTTAGAGCTACCTCATTTCTGACAATGGCATGCATGCCAATTTCAAGATCCACTAAATGTGTGTAGGATGTATCAAGAGAAGCAGTCATTCCCCCCTCCCTAGCAATAAAGGCTGTGTTTACAAAGGTAGAAGTGTAAGGTGCAGTAGTGACCTTAATTTCAGTCTTTGCTTGGGCCTGAGCTGATAGGCCATAGAGAGTGACAGATGCCTGATGTTCAACTCCAAGAAAAACGTGCCTGAACTTTACTGTCTCTCCAAAGACAACACGTCTCATTTTTGGGATTGCAATACGAGCAGTGGAATCTAGTTTGTAATTGAGAATTTCAAAATTTGGAGAGTTTCCATCGGAAGTGAAAAATCCCTTGAACTGAGGCATCATTGCATTCTCAGTTGCGTTCTTAAACTCAGCAGATGTCTGCATTGTGTAGATGGGAGTCTGGAGTTTGAGTTCACCGAAGAGTTTGCCGAAAGATGGGACCACAATTTCACCTGGAAAGGTTGGCAAGCTTATTTTAGGGACTTGAAGAAACTTGGCAAGTTTTTCTGTAGGAACTTGTGGAATTTTAGGGAAAGAGATTTTAGAAAGAGCGATCTCTGGGAGGGTCACCTCAGGGATGGAAGGAAGGTAGTTCAGTGTCAAGTCTCCAAAGAAAGCATCCATGTCAGACATGCTAATCTTAAAGTTTACAATTAAATCAATAAGTTCAATAATTCTCTGCTTGATGTCATCAGTGGAGATTGTGGTGGCTTTAACAGTGTGTAACCCCAAGATAGTGAACTCAGGGATGTCAAGCTTAATTGGGATATCAAGGCTTGTAATTTGGTCTTTGACAAGTTGGGCAACTCTCTTAAGAGTATTAAACACAACTTCTTCAAAGATATCCATTAGAGTTTTAAAAACTTCAGCTACTTTGATTTCTCTTAAGTGTTCTGAAAGGTCTCGAACAGACAATAACACCACATTGACAAAATCTCGTATTGCCTCAAGTAGCTCAAGAATTTCTTTTTTTCTAATAGTATCATTCATGATCCGTGCAGACATATCAATTATTTCATTAACAAACTCCACAGTGTTACTATAATTAAATGAGTTAAGCTCTTCCACAATCATTTCAATAAGCATGTTAATGTTTTGAATTAGTTCTTTTACCTCATTTGTTTTCCAGTAGTTGATAGTAAACTGAATGGTATCCATTAAAAACCTACAAAATTCCTTTATCTCAGTGGTGAGATCAGTGACGGTTTTGTCAATCTTGATCTTTTTTATGACCTCCACAGCTTTATCTAAGAGTGCTTGAAAATTGTTGTCAGCCTCAAGCTTTGCAATCAGTTCACTTAATTTGGAAATTATTGTGTTAATCTTATTTACGATGTCAAAATCCTGAATAAATTTCCGAATAAAATCTGTTATGTCGCTGAGAATCTCCGTGGGAATGTAGCTCATTAGTACCTCGATCTGAGCTTTAAAGTCAATGGATGACGTGAAGCTCTTTAGCTCAGCAGCAAATGTTTTCAAGTCAAAATTCTCCAATGTTTGTTTTATATCTCTGAGGATTGACTGAAGTTTGGCTTTGATTTCATACGTAGCATCAATATCATGTAGGAATGCAAAGCTGCTGCCCTTTAGTCTTTCCAAGTCAAACTCTTGGATCATTTCTCTTATGGTTTCAATTACATATACAATAATGGGCTTGATATCATATTCCTCATTAAGGTTATTCAGCCACTCTTGGATCGCTTGAATAGTGGTTTCAGGGAAATTGCTACTAAAAATAGTTTTATTCATCATATCAACAAAGTCCTGGATGTGAACAGAGAGATTAGCTAGTAGTTTCTCAATAGTAACATTTAGGTTCCTCAAAAATGTTTCCACATCATTCATGGAGATGGTATATTTCTGAATTAAATTACTGAAAAACTCTTTCAGTTGAATTATCTTGCCTTCTATATTCAATTCAGTAAGTAGGTCACTTATATGTTGCGGAAGAGCCTCAACTTTAGCCCTTATATTCTCATTATTGATATAGTGGTGCAGTGCATCTGCAACATTCACAAGAAATCCCTTGATGTGTTCCAGGAGGACAAGCAGATTTGAAATCTGAATTATGTGACTATCTGTGTTCTTGTCATATTTGAGGAAGCCAGAGACAGTGAACTCCTGGTTGTCTGTGGAAGCTGTGTTAATAATGTTTGTAAGGATTGTACCAGAAACCTCAATTCCAGTTGTCTCAGCAGTGTTATAAACTTCTATGTTCTGATCAAAGGTGTGCTCATTCATTTTAGACTTGAATTTAAAACTAGTCTTTTGCTCTTCGACTGACAAAGAAGTAATCATCTTGTTGTCAAATGTGGTCTCAAGGGAAAACCCACTATTCAGTTGATGGGTTGAGGATGCCCTGCCTTCATTTGAGCTGGCAAGAGCCATGGGCTGAGCTCTAAAGAGAAACTTATTGTAGATCTGGGCACTCTGCCTTCCATACATGGTCATATCTCCTTCAGCATTCAATATGGCATCCAAGTTGAAATCAAAAGGAACAATATTGCAACGTACAGTGTGGCTAAAGCGCACTGGCTGTGAGTTAAAGCGGACATCATTGGTAATCATGGCAGCAAGGCCGACAACTTCAACTTCAGTGTTGTGGCTCATGTGAGTTCCAAGGAATTTTCCAGTGGTGCTACACTTTGCATTAGCACTCATATCACCATAATTGATCTGATAGGTGTGCTTGAGCTCTTCTTCACCATTGTTGGCTTTCAAAACTCCACTCAGATCCATCTTGCCAAGCCCTGCCTGCAGCTGTGCCTCATTAATAAAGTTAGCACTCAGGAGTTTTAGGTTGTTGTTAACATTTGAAGAAACACTGTGGGAGTTAAGGTCGAAGGTGATATCATGAGTGTAAGAGGCATAATCCCTTGCAGAGGCTTCAGCCTTTGAGTTGAAGTTAAGGCCAGAGAGAGTTATGGTCAAATTGTTGGTGTTGTCAACCTTGATATCATGCATCGCAGCCCTGTTGGTAATGGATAGAGTAGCTCTTGTAGCATCAACCTCAGCATCAAAGGTGTTTTCCATGGACAGCGGGCTATGGAGAGTAGTTGTTCCTCTTGTGGTGAAACCATCTTTATTCATTCTCAGAATGACCTTATGAGTAGCCTCATTTTCAAGAAGCTTCACATTGGCATCACTATTTATACCCAGACCATTGACATCAAGAGAGGCAGTCAGCAAAGAGTAAACATGATTTTCAGAGTGGTCTGCATTTGTTTCCATCCTCAAGATGACTTCACCAGCACCAGCAGAGGCTTCCATCTGATTTTGCATCTTCATGCCAAGAGCAAGGGCATTTGCAGCACATATCAGTTTCACTCTTCTGTCTCTGACGGAAAGCTCAGCATTATGAGTGAAGACATCAAAGGCACTGGTGTTAGACACAACAGAGACTTCCCCATTGATATAGGTTCCTGTAATTACATTCTGGGCCTTAACAAGTGTGGAATCTACCTGAAAATTAGAATCAAACTTTACTTCTGGCCTGAATGGGAAGATGTATATGGACTGGATTGAGAGGGTCTTGCCATAAATGGGTCCAGCTTCAAATGCCACCTCAAATTTGTTGTCAGCAGACATTTCCTCATGGTTTATTCCAGCCATACCAGTGTGTTCTGTGACAACACTGAGACCAAGTGGACTTCTGGCTTCTATCTTGGTGTTTGATTTCAAATTAATTGCATCAGAGATGACTGCATCCTCAACAGTGCTAATACTGGCTTCAATGAATTTGTGGGCCAAAGAACTTTCAAATTGGGCTTTGATGGAATCGGTGGTGGCCACTTTTCCTGACCCTATATAAAAAAAACACAAGGAAAAAAAATGCTTAATTGCTGACTAATAACTTCAGTGTCCCTAGAGTGACTACTTTACCACAAAATATTTATTTGCTTGTATACAATATCCATTTATACAACAAAAATCTCTTGAAAACTTTTCCAACACAAAAAACAGCACTTCATTTGAACTACAAGTTAATGACTTTAAATGTATCAGTGATCTTCAGTGTGAAGTACCTTCAAGCTTTATTGAAAGTATGTCGATTGGGGAGGTTCCTTTGATGACAAACTTGGCTGAGTAGCTTTGTGATTCTTCATGGTCCAGGCCAAATGCCACAGAGGCCTCTGTGTCATATAAGTTGCTTTTCATCACTGTTGAAACCTCAGCTCTACCAAACAAGGGAATAGACAGAGTGACGCTCTCAGGAACAACAAACTCTGGGATTGGAATCTCCATAACGGGGATTTCCAGTCCATACTGGTGTAGAGACAGGCCTGGAGTGGTCAAAGTTGGTGGGAAGTTAAGTTCTTCTGCTGACTTTCCTCCAAGAGGCACAGGGATAGCAATTGTGAAACGATTATTGTTTATGTAATAGACTGCCGTTGCCTCACTATTAAAAAGAAAAAAGTAAATATCAGGCTGTTTAGGGAGTAAAATTAGACAGTTTTAATATTTACCATGAAGTTTAATACACTTACGTATTCAGGAATAGTGTCTCTGGTAGGGAAATCTCTGGCATGTCAGGTAATCTGAAGTTCCGAATGTAAGGGAAATCAGCACCATACTTTTCCACATAATTGTTTGCTGCCTGAAAACAGATAACCATTATTATATGCATGGTTACAAAACTTCCTCTGGGATTAATAAAGTACTCGGATTCTGTTTTTTAGTTCATGTTTTTTTAAGAAAGAATATTTGTCGAATTGAGGAAATATGTATACCTCCCCAAACTTCTTGAAGATATGACGAACTTTCATGTCAGTTTGTCCCACTTGCATGTCAAGAAGCTCATTGCCATAATTTTTAATCAAGTCGCCCTTAGGCAACATGGTGGTCTTGGTGTTCACATCAGACTTGACCTCAACCCCAATTTTTGTGGCGTCTAAAATGATAAAGAAGAGAGCACTGAATAAAATCCAGAACAAAGTTAGTTTATAAGAAAAATCAAATTTAGATTGTCTATTTTAAAGATTATATCATAGCCTGCATTTAGCTATTAGAAATGGGTCAAGTTTTTCACTCTGTCTTGATCCTAGTTGTCTTTAAAAGGTCAGTAAAACCATCTTTTTAGGCTCCAATTATTAACTATGATTTTCAGAGTGACAGATATTTCCACAAATAGGAGGATATCATTTTTCATACCTCGATACAAAAAAGCAACAATATGCAACTGTTAAATAACTTGTGACGGGATATTTAGAACACCGTAACTGAAAAAGCAATTTACCATATTTGATATTGATTTTCTGTTGAGAGTTGGCATCCATGACCTTGATTTCACTCTTAAGCTCCAGTTCCACTTCTTCATTACGTGTCATTGTAGCTGTGACAGTGGCATCAGCACTGATTGATGGGACCAGAAGTTGGACTTGGAGCATACCTTCCTTCATGGCCTTCAGACTGAAAGATGTAACACATATACATTTTGCTGTTAATGATAGCAGTGAGATTAAAAACTTTTTGTGATTGATCTGTGGTTGCTTTCTTACTTGGCACGACCAACCAGGGTGAGCTGAGGAACATTTTTGTTTATAAAATCAAGAGAGATGGAGTGAGTTCCTCTGCCCTTTGTGTTTCCATCCACAACACCCAGCCTAACTCCAGCCTCCACATCGTAGTCAGGGACCTGGATGTCGGCAGTGATGACATGGCTCCTTCTGTTATATTTCATCACTGCTCTGGCTTCAGTTGGCTCTGCACCTGTTGTTGACCAATTGAATAACTTTACTCCTTCTCTAAGTTACAGTTAAGTCCATAATTTGTTGGACAACAGAATGATGGAAAGAGAAAAGTATGGGGAAGGAAAGAAACAGCTCAGAATCCAAAGCATGCCACATAATCTGTAAAACCTAAGAGGATAAAATTATAAAAAATGTCTTAGTCCCCCCAAAAATTATGATTTAACTGTAAACCAATTAAAAGAAGAAAAAAAATCAAATATTGTTCATTACCGTCAGCTTTTAGAATAAACTTCAGAGAATCAACTTTCTGACGGCCATTGTCTCCCTCGCTGAGGAATTCATAGGCAATAGTGGCTGTGTACTCTGAAACCTCACCAGTTGGGTGCAGCTCCACAGCATATCTGTTAAGTTAAATTGACAGTATTTATTTATTAAATAATTAAATTTAAGAGACAGTTATTTGCTGGTGGTTAAGAATATTTTACACACTTGCTGTCTCCAGTTAGGGGGAAGTAGGGCACTGTCTCCTGAGAGGAAGCGTCAATGTATTGCAGAGCAGTGCAGTATTTCATTCCCACAAAGACAGGACTACACTCACTAACATCAACCTTGTCCCTCACCAAAGGAGGGATGGTCTTCACCTCTGATCCCGTCACAGCCACAAGGTTGTTTCTAAATAGGAATTGTAGCAAAGGTAACATGTAATTCTGTCCTAAATTAATTTGATCAAAGATACATAGAAACAAAGCTTTGTTAATTTTACTTTGCCAAACATTGCCCAGTTTATACTTCAATATAAGATTTAATCAGCTGTTTTCTCTGCATTCATGTTGGAGAAAAATTACATAATATATAAAAGGTCTAGCTTTCGCTTACGTCATTTTGATGAGCTTTGTTGGGCTTGTTGGAGCAGGGATGGTCAGCTTAACATTATCACGACCAAAGGTGATCTTGGCATGGAGGCCACTCTCATGGAAAATGTTGCTGTGCATTTCTAATCCAGAGTTGACATATTCAGGGATGTGAGAGCCAATCTGAGTTGCAAACTCAATACCAGCAGAGGGCATGAAGGTCACTTCACTCTGTGTGGAAACAGGAGAAAAGTTAACACCTGTGATGATGTGGTGAAAAAAAATGACATATTTATGGAGAATTACCATGTCACGAGCAATCCTCAGTCCACCCTTGATACCGGGTGTGAAAGTACCAGAGAGTGCAATCCTCAGAGGCACACCAGTGACAGTAGGCAGGAAGAACTCATTGTCCATGAAGATGTAGTGGGCAAAGATTGTGTTGTCAGAGTTCACCATTAGTGCTCTAATTAACTGTGGAAAATAAAAACACATGTATAATAGAATCTTCAAATCATTAGCAATTGATTGCTCACTGTGAATGTCCTTTAACTTTGTCTTACATCAGTTGGGAACATCTTGAACATGTTGTTAATCATCATAGCAGCAGAGTAGGCTATCTCCTCCATTTCATTGGTCTTCAGGTATCCCAGCTCATTTCCCAAAAGTCTCAGATAAACCATTGCCTCTGGAGACTGCATGGTCTTCAGTTCTTTCACCAGTTTGTTGAGATTTTGTCCAATCTCCTTCATCAGGTTCTAGGAGGCCAAAATATAGGCAAACAATTTAAAATGTTGCCCACTGAAAAAGTTCTTCAATAATTTAAAGTCTGACTAACGTAAAACAGATTGCTCTTCAATTCAATTCAATTCAATTCAATTCAATTCAATTCAATTTATATAACGCCTAATCACAACAGCAGTGGTCTCAAGGTGGTTAATATTGTAAGGTATTGTAAGGTAGAGACCCTAATATAGGCAACCCCCTTTAAGCAGGCACTTGGCAACAGTGGGAAGGAAATCCTCCCTTGTAACCGGAAGAAAACAGGCCGAGGGAAGAAGAAATAAGTGCATGAACTAGTGTTTCAGCATCACTCTGAGACAGGATTTTTCTAATTTTGAATGACAATGCACAAATGCAAGAAAGAAGTCCTACATACTTATTTAATATGCAAATTGAAGGACATATCCTCGTCAGAAATTACTATAAGAGTCCTCAGTGTCACTGGAGGTCAATGCTGTCCATGCAGTTATCTTATTAGATACCATGTTTCTAAGGTTTTTAAGTTTTATATCAGTTTAGAATAGAATGGATAGAAAGAGCTGGGTATCATCTGCATCTGCATAGCAATGAAAATGCATGCTATGCCTAAGAGGAGCACCTATAATGTAAACAGAGTTGGTCCTAGCATGGAACCCTGTAGAATTTCGCAGTTTACTTCAGTGTGTGAGAAGACTCCCCATTTACATAAAAAAATTGGAATCTATTAGATATGATTCAAACCACTTCGGTGCAGTACCTTTAATTCCTACAGCATGCTCTAATCTTTGTAATACAACACTGTGCTCAACAGTATCAAATGCTATGCTGAAGTCTAGCAGGACAAGCACAGAGATGAGTCCACTGTCAGAGCCAATAAGAAGATCATTTGTAACCTTCACTAATACTGGTTCAGTACTGTGATAAACTCTGAAGTCTAACTGAAATGAACCATTCCACCGACCTGATCAGTTAGCTGTTTTACAACTACTTTTTTTTAAAAGAATTTTTGAGATAAAAGGAAGGTGAGAAATTGGCCTTTAATTAGCTAATACAGCTGTGTTGTGATGGCTTTTTAAGTAATGGTTCAATTACTGCCAGCTTAAATGCCTGTGGTAAATAGCCCATGAATAGAGATAGGTTGGTCACATTTAAGATTGAAGCATTAACTAATTGTAGAACTTCTTTGAGAAGTCTTGTGGGAATGGAGTCTAAACACACAATGATGGTTTAGAGGAAGTGACTACTAAAGGTAACTCAGAGAGCTCAATCTGAGAAAAACTCAAAATAAAGATTAATACTTTTAAAAGTACCTGTACGTTTGTGAAGAGAAACCTGGAGTTGTTCTTATTTTCTTCAATTAGTGTGACTAGTAAGATGTTTTAACTTTACGGAGGGTGTTTTATATAGAGAGAGCAACAAACAAAAAGCTTTACCGCACCAACCTGACACATGATATCGAATGAGATAACGATTGAGGAATTATATCCTCCACTGTGCTTACAGCACTTTCAGAAAATGCCTACCAAAGTCGACTAAGGGAGATCAATCTGAGAGAATGTAATGAAATGTATTCCCCACTGTGTGTGATCCATTAATGCCCACCCCAAATTTAAATATTAAGAAATGATCAGACAAGATAGGATTTTCAGGGAATACTATCACGTGTTCAGTTTTAATGCCATATGTCAGAACGAGATCCAGAGTGTGATTAAAATAGTAGGTGAGCTCTTTTACATTTGAGAGGCCAATTGAGTCTAATAATAGATAAAATGCAGCACTGAGGCTATCATTTTCAATACACATGGATGTCAAAATCACGCACTATAATTATTTTATCTGAACTGTTGACTAAGTCAGATAAAAAGTTTGAGAAATCAGAAAGAAACTTTGAGTAATTGCCAAGTGGACATTAGATAACAACAAATAAAACTGTTTTTTGAGTTTTCCAATTAGAGTGCGCAATGCTAAAAATTAGGTTTTCAAGTGAATAGAACTATGTCTGGGTTTTTTGTTGATTAACAAGCTGGAGTGGAAGATTTTTGCCACTTCTCTCCGAGTCATACTAATTCAAAGATTTTTACAATTAGTATGACTCGGGGGTGTGTTGATTCATTTAAACTAACAATAATCCTGCTGTAACCAAGTTTCTTTAGGGCATAGAAAATCATTATGTTGATAAATTATTAAATCATTTGCTAACAGGGACTTTAGGGAGGGAGAAACCTCATGTTTAATAACCCTTATTTTACTGTTTCACTCCTTGTTGGAGCTGAGGACACTATATTGTTCTTTCTTTGTGGTTTTACTATGCTGAATTCATTTTTTGGTTTGTTTTTGGTGGTGTGGGAGCAATCTGTATGGGGATGGGGTGGAGAGAACAGGAGGAGAGAAGATGCAGATATGTGTGTAGACTGCAATTCTGCTTCCTGGTCTCAATTCCGGATAGTCATGTTTTTGGGGATTTAATAAATTTAGACAGATTTCTAGAAATCAGAGCTGCTTTATCTAAAGTGGGATGGATGCTGTCCCTTCTAACATTACCAGGTTTTCACCAGAAAGTTTCCTAATTTTCTATAAACGCACATTGTTTTATGGACACCACTCAGACAGACAGCAATTTAAGGAGAACATCTAGCTAAACATGACACTCCTGGTCTGATTGGGGAGGGAACCAGAGAAAGCTAGAGTCCAACATTGTTGTAGCAACGTTACGCATCGATTTAGTATTAATTTTAGTGATGTCAGATTGATGGAACTGGGAGTCATTAAATTATAATCTATTATAATCTATTATAATCTATCTATCATTATATTTGTCTTTAGACAGCAGTTTCAGGGTTCCTTCAATGTCGCCTGCTCTTGCCCCTGGAAGATAATTGACTATGGCTGCAGGTGTCTCTAACATCACACTTAAAAAAAAAACAGATTCACCAATATCCAGAGTTTGTTCCTCAGCAGGTGTGTAGGTTTCTGTTTAGGATCAAGCTTCCTCCTCATGGTGCCCTAGCCAGTCCCCTGCTCGGGACAGTCTGCTGGGGGAGGGAGAACGGTGGCTAAGCTACCCTCATCTGCACTGACTGCTGGGGCCAGGCTAGCTACAGGATTTTCTAGGTTGTGGAGACAGGTGTCCAATTCACTGATCCTGGCCTTCAAAGCTGCAAACAGGCTACATTTCTTGCAAGTATTGTTATTACTAAAGGGGGCCAAGGAGTAGCTAAACATCTGACACACTGAGCAGGAAAGTGCAGGGGGTTGAGCTAAGCTAAGCTAGTGAATTCCTAAAGACAAAATCAATTAACCCAGTTAATATAATTAACTGGTTATTCAAATTATACAAGCAAATGAAGATTATGCTATAAGAAAAGTAATTATCTGTTTTAATTAAATTAATGTTTTAGTTAAATAGATAATCTACACAAAATACCATGTGCACAAAACAAATGTACAATGCGCACTGTAACTGGAACAGAAAGTGATACAATACAGCAGAGAGTCAACACCATGTAAGAGCACCACCCCACGACTAAAATACCTGTCTATTTATCCGGTCCATCTTGAAAGCAGGGATCACGTTCTGCATGACCTCGCGGATACTTTGTGGCATGTTGTCAGACACAAAATACACAGTCTTCATGGCAGTGTCAGGGAAGAATCCATTTTCGCCAAACAAAGCTTCAACAGTCGGCTCAAATCCTGTCCCCTCCATACCGATCTTCAAAGTTGACAGATTTATTCTGTTAAACCTAACATTTCAAAACAGTGTCTCAATTTGCAGTAAATGGCCGAAAATCATTACCTCCAGCATATCAACGTCATAGCCAAATGCCTTGAGAGTCATTTCAAGCATGACCTCCTTGGGCAGGTAACTTGTACCCTCAAAGATCATATTGCCCTCCAAAGATCCAATCTTGTAATTGCGAGAGAACTTTGTGGGGTCCATAATGGGCCCAATCTCATTACCCTGAATGGCATTTTGAAGCTTATATCTCAGCCTGTAGAAAAAAAAAGTTGAGTTATTGTGACTGAATTGGAATAACAACTTTCTATTTACCAATAATTTTCACTTACGCTTGGGTCTCTGACCCAGATGAGGATAAAATGTTGGTAATGTGGGAGATGACAAAGCTCTTGACTTGTTGGTCCTGTATATTTGGCAAGGCATTCACCATCTGGGCAAGTTCATTTGGCTGAGGGTTCTTCATAAGTACCAGATATGCAGCAATACGTTTTTGCATGGGACTAGTGCTGTCCAAAAGAACCTGCATAAACTCCCCTCTGTCCTGTGGCCAAAGTACATAAAAACATGAGTGTAAAAAAAAAAAGTCATTATATGGGTCTGACTAATTGTCTGACTTGAAAGGGACAAAATTTAATGACATGCTGCATTGGTAGAGTGTTGGTTAAAAGTTTACATGTACTCATCATGGGCATGAATGTCACAGTAATTTGGGACTTGTAATGATTTCTTGGAAATGTTCTTTTTCCAGGGTGGAATGATTGTACAACATACATCCTTCAAGTCTTTAAAAAACAAGATATGAGTACACAAATTTGAATTTATTTTGGATTCTCTATTATCCACACAGGGTCAAAAGTATGCATACAAGTATAAATACACCCCAATTAATATTTGATTAAATGTCCCTTAGAAAGATGCACCTCAAAGATACTTTTGGTAGTTTGTTGGCATTCAAAGGAATCTTTAAACTCATAAAACTAACATGACATTCATGCCCATGATGTGGGAAGACAAAAGAGATGAGTAGAATTGTTCACAGCGAGAGGTTAAGAAGTGCTCACAGTGTATGACAGTGAATCACAGTGGATTACAATAAGTCCTGCAGCACTATGAGCCTATAGTAGCTTAAATAAGGGATGGTGCAGGGTAATCAAATCCAGCCTGAAGTGTAATCTTTATCAGAAAGCACAGTTTAATTGTAAAAGTAGGGATGGTGTGTATGTTCCAATTCCAAACTGGGAGCTAGTTACATAGGGGAGGGGCCTGATAGTTGAAGGCTCTTCCTCCCATTCTACTTTTAGAGACTGTAGGAAAAACATGTAAGCCTGCAGTCTGAAAGTTAATTGCTCTGTAAAGATAACATAGCACTTGGAGGTCTTTACGATATGGTGGAACCTGATTATTTAAGACTTTGCATGTGAGGTGAAGGATCTAAAATTCAGTTCTGGATTTAATAGGGAGAGAAAGAAGAGACGATAACATGGGGAAATATCTCTCTTTCTAACGCTTGTTAGTACTCTCACTACACCGTTTTGGAGTAATGGAAGGCTTTTTAGGGAAACTTTAAAAATACAGCATTTCAGCTCAGAAATAATGTATGCATAAACTATTTTATAATATCCTAACTCATTCTGAGTAAGGATATTTTTAATTTCAGAGATATTGCACAGATGAAAGCAGAAAGAAGTCTGACATATTTGTCTAATGTGCACACTGAAGGACATATACTGGTCAAAAAGTAAATTCAGGAGAAAACATTGCAAGTCATGTAGGCCTTTATGTCTACTAATGTGTCATCTGGTTTTATACATAAATAAAGCTGGGTGTCATCTGCAAAGCAATGAAATTGTATGCAGTGTTGTCTAATAATGTTACCCAGGGGAAACATGTATGTTGTAAGTTGAAATGGTCTCGCACAGAACTCTGTGGAACTTCATGAACATTTCATGTGATAATTTCTATAATACATTTTTGTGATCAGTGATATCAGATGCTATACTGAGTTGCAACTCTTCACTAGTGCTCTATCTGTGCTTTGTTGCACTGTAAATCGTGACTGAAATTCTTCAAATAAACCAGTTCTGCAAGTTATCAGTGAACTATTTGAGAACTACTCTTTCAAGAATTTCTAAAAGAAACTTTTAAAAATAAATGGTTAGTTACCTCCTCAGGGAGAGGGGTCAGCCTGTACACTTGAATTGCAGCTTGTTGCACAGCCAGAGAAGCTGTAGGTTTGTTCACACAGTTGATCACAGCAGTCCTGAGTGCTGGACTAGCAGGTACCACAGCTGGAGCCATGTTTCCAATAACCTAAGATTAAAAGTAAAGCAAATAATCAACACATAAGGAAGAATATAAATTCATACATGCTTCACATGCTCATACAGGTGAGCTCATGATATCTTGGTTTGTAATGGTTGGTTTGTTATGGCCAAAATGCCTACCCTGAGTATCATAAAGGTTTTGTCTTTGTCTCCAGAGCAGTCACCCAACTGGGAAGCCATGAACTCAGCAACAGAGTGAATCTCAGGAATTAGTTTTCCTTCAGATTTGTAAAACCTGTTAAAAGGGAAAACACAATATTTAGCCCCTAAAATGTATTTCACAAAAAAAGAATGAGTAAAATATTATCGAGAAATGTTTCCTTGAATAAAGTCTGATTTAATTTGCTTACCTCTTTACAACATTGCTTAGAGCATACATGACAGGCTTGCTGGGTTTGTATTTGGCCATCTCGAGCATATCGTGGATCAAGAGTGCAGAAGGATTGGACACGAGTCCCAAAGCAAAGACAGTCGCATCAACCTCAAGAGAGTTGGTGTCAAAGGTCCTGAGGATCTTCATGATGGCACTGCTGCATTCAGGAGTTCCACACTGAGCCAGTACCTGGTAGGTGAGGACTCGGGAGACTGCAACAGCCTCAGGGAGTGCCGCACTCAAGGTTTCTGTTTTCATTCCACGGACCACTGAGACAAGCTTGTGGAACAGGGGAGCCCTCTTCTCACCCTCGTTCTCAGGCAGAGTGTCCAGTTCTCTCATGAGATTTAGAACTGCATCTTTATCCTGTACAAAACTCTTGTCCTCAACAGCCTCCATGTGGAGATCCTTGACAAGGACACCTTAGCAGCGAAACACAAAGATTATCATGAGTCTGCACTACCTTTTAGTTATAACAATTCAAAATGAAGCAAATTAAACAAAAAAGCCTTACCGTGAACAAAGATTCTGTCATTGTGAGGAGAAACTTTAAAAAGGGTCAGCTCTTGCTTTCCAACATTGGCAACTCCATATTCTCTCCTTAAATATAGAAAACAGGGATAAAAAAACCCAAACAAATGCATATCCCTGTGTGTACTTACATAGCAGAGCATTCAATAGAGTCTAGTACAAGGTTTGACTTACTTATATGAGAAGGGAATGAGGATGTGGTTCTCGGTACAGGACCCAAAGGTCATGTGTTTTTTCTCATTGTCAAACCTGTAATTGCAGGTTTGGGAGCTTCTGATCAGCTGAGCAAGAGGGTAGTGCTTAAAAGTTACAGATGAGGATGTTAGCATTGTGGATATTTGTGTAGGCACAATTATAGCTTAAATTTAAAGACCAGTGTGTTAAGACACATTAATATCACATTACTAAAAACAAAGGTAGAGTTTCTCTTTCGATTTATGATAGTGTTTAAAGTTTTCAGCTCACAGCTTGTCTTTGAGTGCCTTACCATGCCGGTGATAAGAGCCAAGGGGCTGGTGTGATCTCTCATTGGGACAAATTTGTCACATCTGGACAGATCCCTGTTTAGGCTGACGTCAGTTGCAATGTCTTCTCTAGCATTGACTGTGTAATGGGTCTTGCACTTGCCGTGAATTGTAGGCTGCAGTGAATATGGTAAAGATTAGATGAAATAAATAAACATTTATAATATATGATTACGAAACCATTTTTAATAAATATAGAATGTGGTTTAATGGTGGTATTTTTAATCCAGCTTTGTTGCACTGTGCATATTTCCTTGTCAAAGTATTGTACCATATTCTTGTTCTTGTCTTCTTCCAGCACAGGAACAGCCAGTGCAGAGATGATACCCCTCTTAAAGTTCAGGACAGTCGTTGTTTCACCGTCCTCAGGGTACAGTTTCACATCATACAAACCCTCAATCACGACCTTCAGGGGATACCTTTAAAAAAAGAAGAAGTGCACACTCTCCAAATATACCACTTTTATTTTTTTAATGGTGTGAATTATCATGGAGAAATGACATACTTTTCCATTTCAGCAGCGAAGGTATCAGAGCTGGGGCTGCTGGCAAACACAGGGTTACCCTGTGCGTCCGTGTCAACAACTTCACTCAGCCTGCAGCCAGTAGTGCGTACAATGAAACTACAAGTCTGAGGCACTTCAATTTCAACCTGTGAGAGGAGGGAAATTTTTGTCTCTGAAATAAATAGAATGGAAAGGGAAAAACTGTTGATTTAGCATCATTGTGAAGTGTTTCTCATACCTTGCAGGAAGCCTTGTGTCCATTCTTGAGATGTGAGGCTCCGTTAATGGCATTCAGAGATTCAGCTTCATATTGGTATTCATACTTATGTAGGCTCTTGTACCTTTGAGCCACTAGAAGAGATGAGATTAGAGTAATGAGAAATCATTTATTAGTTATCTTTTGGAACCTACTGCTACTGTGCAAACTTGGGGTCAACATCAAAATGAACTTACAGAGACAGGTTGGTTGATCTTGTTCTTGTGCAACTGGAAAATAAAGATTAATCATTTGTTTTAGCACCTGTAATACAACTAAAACAAAATGCACTACAACTTACACCCATCTACCAAGCCTAATAATAACCTAGCAAGGATTTACACATAGGTGAGTACCATCAGATGTTTTGTGTTTTCCCAATTTTTGTACATGTTGCATGTTTCTTTTTTTTAACCTTCATTAAACAATTCTGCAAAGACTACAGTACACTGATATCTATTGCAACCTTTTCAACACTGTAAAAAATACTTTTTTAAACAGAAATAATTTAGGAACTACTCACAAGTCAAGGCAGATGTACTGAGGAGCAGCAAAAGGCAGAGCTTTGAGTCCCCCATGATGGGTTCGTTGAAGCCCCCTCCTTTTGGGTCAACGAGCACTCAGAAATGAGACTGATATTTTGTACTTCAGCTTGAGGCTTTTATACTCTCAGGTGGGCCCTGTTGGGAGACTGGGAGGCACAGACAATTCCTTGAATGCTCAAAGTCCACCCTACCCTGTGTGGAGGGACAAAGGCAAAAGGTTTTAAAAGACACTTAGAGCTCAAAGATAGAAACATGGAGAACTGATATATTGTGTTAAAAAAATCTTCTTTTATTAATGCGATTTGTCATTCATTGATTGGATATTAAGGGTTAGTCTTAACAGATCATCTGTTTTTCTAATACTTAATTACTTACGATGAAAGATAGCGACTAATTACTTCACGTTGTTACATTCTTAATAGCGTGCTAATAACCCATTTACCACCAACAATTCATATTATTTCTTACACTTTCCAGTTAATGATTGTGAATGCGTATGTGATAAAGATATAGAGCTAATGAGCAATTCTACGCTCTAAAATACTTCAGTTGATTCACAGACAGAAATATTACACGCATTAAAATTGAAAAAATTGAAGATTAAAAATTTTGCATTAATTGTCAAGTGTTACTTTGTTTATTGAACTTACTGCTTCATTTTTAGGGTACAGTGAACATTGGTAAAAACTGCCGTAAAAACACTTACGTTAGCAAAAAGTCTTAGATTACCTAACATAATAAATGCACTCCTGCACATATTTGCACTATACACATTGTTTAAAATGGCAATGTTGCTTTACATGTACGTTTTACAGTCAAAAACAAACTAAAAAAATATATATATACTTACAGTGTAATGAAGTTAGATGCTTGTTTTTCTGTTCCACAGCCCAAAATGACAACAGGAAAAACATTTGCAGACCTTGATTTGGGTTGGGACACTGAACTTTGAGCTACAAAGTTTCAAAGGTTCCTGCAAAATTTGATTAGTTGTTTGAATAGGGTCTGCTATTCTGTTTGTGGCATGAAAGGCACATGCAATAAATAAACAGCAACAACCTTGAACTGTCTTAAGCATTATTATTATTTTTTGTAAATGGTGTTTACTTCAATAATTTATGTTGCACTATATTAAACATTTCCCATTACTATACAAATTCTTGAAAACATGAAATTGTCTTTTTTATTTGTACACTGATCTCAGAGTTACATCTAAACATTGTGTAATGGTCTGTTGCAATATATATCCTGATCAGTACTTTTTGTTGGATGCTGATAATGTTTGAACTAACATGCACACAGAGTCCAAAGGGAGCTTAAAGCGAATGAACACTTTTTTCCTTTTCCATTTTAGATTTTAAGCTTATTTATTTTTTCTTTTGTAATAGCAATATATTAACTGAATTAAACCTTATGATCTCCTAAGTTGCAAGTTTTCTGTGCAAAGTCCTTGAGACTGGACTTATTAAGCATTTAGACAAAGATCCATGCAAATGCAGATTTAAGCATCTTTTTAGATTTTATGCTGACAAGGAATATGTGTAGAAAGTTATCCGAATTTTTTCTAGCTGTTCAGCAGTTAAACAACATGAATCACCAAACTATTATTAATGTGAGTCTGTGTACTTTAAAGGGGTTACCAATGTATATAAGTGACAGTACTCAAACTATATGACCTTATAAAACATATAGGCTACATATAGAAATACTTCAAATATTTGGTGCTAGCTGTTACTGGTGTTTTTACACAAAACCAGCGATGCACACAACAGTAATATGGCAAATAGAAAAATTCACCCTTACTAATGTTACTGTTTTTAATGCTAAATAATACTATGTTTACATAATGATAAATTCCCCATTTCCTTTAATCCAGTGTGTCTTTGTCTTAGTTTAATGTTCTGCAGGTAGCAGGGACTTTATAATTAACCAGTCCATTCATTTCTTTGTTTTTTAATCTGTTTCTGGAGTCTGCATATTATATGGAAGATATAATCAGGTCAAGAACAACGAGAGAAAGAAGTCAGAGAAGGAAAACACGCCAGAGTCATCAGAGGATGAATAAACCTATTTTGGTCTCCTTAAAATCAGATCACGACCAAATAATAATAAAAAAACACTAATAAATAAAACGGATTCTAAACTCTGTGACCCGGGTGTGTGTAGCAACCCAGCAAGTTAGCCGCAAGTACTATTGCCCAACCAGTTTTTTGGCATAAAGGTTGATACCACTGGAGTTGTTTTGCAAGTACCGTTAAACCTTGTTATGTATTTCTTTCTTTCTTTTAAGATGTCTAGTGTCTAGGATCCTGTTAGTGAATCACTTTTCCCAATAAACAGTGTGGACTGAGGTTTTCAACATAAGCTTTAAATGTTGCTGCTTACTGTCAAAATGATTCAACTGGAAAACCACTTAATAACAGTTAAAAATTCTTCAAATTGCATGGTAACTAACAAGATGACAGGCAATTCTGGTGATTAGATAAAAAGTCCTTATTATGTGGAGAAAGCACGATGACCATTCCAACAGTGTATTCAGGTCTTATTTCACAGTAATACATTTTTTGGGACAAATTAATCTATCAGTATGTTTGTGGGGTGTAATAGTTAAGAGGAACTGATCTGGCCACACTTGGTATCAGCATGTACTCTGTGAGGTTATAGATTCTTCTGGATTTTTTGTAGCCCTGCCCTGTTTCCCAGTTTGCCATGTTTATCCATCTATAAGTACCTATACGCTGCCTGCGCTTTGTGCTGTTTTATTTGAAAAGAAATCCAGATGCAAAGAGTGAAAAACCCTTTGAAAAAGTAACAAAGTCACTGGAAAAATAATTTTTAAAATTACTGGTAGATTTTTCATCATGGAACTTATATGGTTTTTAAATCAGCCTAGACTTTGATAATAGCTTTATTCACCTGCACAGCATTTGTGCTGTTATTTCTTTCCTTGGAGCAATTCCCTCAATCTACTTCTATAGAAATCTCCTGGTGTGCCCTTATCTGTAAGGCTGTGTTTTACATTATTGTAAAACTGGGTTTTTTCTATTGTGCTATTTATATATATTTATTTTTCTATTTTTATTTTTTTTAATAAACATATATGAAAAAAAAAAGCACTTTCAGTAGAATAGAAAAAAAAGTCAGAAAAAATATTTTGTTTTTTGTTTTTTTAGAGCATATTCTTATGTAATGCTGCAGTTTCCTGTCATTTTCAGCAAAATAGCCCAAAATGGCAGAAGGTCTCTTTGTTCTTCAGTTGTGTACATTGATACAGAGAAACAATCGTTCACACCAAAATCACACCTATGGCCAAGTTAGAGTCATCAGTTAACTTAACAAGCATATCTCTGGTTTGTGGGTACCAGAGTACCAAGAGAAAATCCATGCAGGCACAGAGAGAACATGCACACTCGCAGAGAAAGACCCCAACCAGTTTTAAACCAGGAGCTTCTTCTGTGAGCAGACAGAGCTAACCACTGCCTGTGTCTAACATGCAGCCCTTTATACAGTTATATGTAATTATATGTTATTGTTATTATTATTTGTACCATTAATGTTAATATTACTTATGAATCAAAAATATTGTATTGAAAGAAAAAAAAAACCCTGTAACACTTTTAATTGTATAATACAGTTTGTGCTCAACTCTTCTGCTGTTTACTGACCTATTTGTCAATCTGATAGTTTAAACATTGGCTAAAAGTCCAGACAATGAAGTCATGCTCAGAATATTGCTGTGTCATAAACCAGCATGATCAGTTAAAGTTATATTGCTCGTCAGCTTTGTCAGTAAGTAGCAGATAGCAGTTTAGATCAAACCTAACCTCACTGATAGAACCATTCCAGTAGGACAAAATTTATCACATGCTAGGGAATATACAAAAAGATAAAAGATATAAAAGATTCCCATGTGCAAGAATTTTTGCATTATTAGCATGAAGACCAGAATTTTAATGTATCCACTATTATAAATACCAACACCGATATATGAGCAAATAAACAAACATTGGCTAAATAAATATCAGCCAAAATATAGGCTGATATTTTGGCCCCATTGATATATTGGCTGGGCTTTACGTTACATTGTTCAGTTGCACCATGAAGCTTTTTGACACTCTGAATTTGTATATAAAATTATGTTAATTACCTAGCATATAAATGGCAAATATTTAACAGTATTACTGAAGAGAGTTGACACCAGTTGTTGTCAGGTTAAAGCTGTTTCTGACAGAACAGTTTATAGCTGCAAGAATAACCTTCGACTAGTTTTTAATTTAGGCCCCTTTCAAAGGAGCAAACACAAACCATAAATTATTCTATCTGTATATCAGTGTCGCCTTGTGAGATTCTATAGGTGTGAATTAAAATACAGGTAATGCTGAATGCTTTGTATAGGAGTTTTCTGCTAAAAGATTATGTGTAGGATATCTTGATGCATGCTCAATCATGTTGACATAGCGTTTTCAGTGGGAGAAACGTTTCATCACTCATCCAAGTGACTTCTTCAGTCTCAGCTGACTGCAGGTTTTCCCAAACTTAGAAACAGTACCTTTGCATAATGACTGAAATCAGCACCACTGATGAACGATGGGCTGTGAGGTCAATTTCTTGATCATTAGTATGCAAATTGTCATGGCCACTGATCAACAACCACTGATCAAAGACAATTGATCAATGGCCAGGAGCACCATTCACAGAGAGTTGGGGAATGGCTGCAATCACAGCATTGTAAGATGGCAAAAGATGCACCCTTAGGCCCCCTCCTCGATTCAGAGATGGTCTTTCCCTTTTCACGTAAATGGCCTCCTTGACTCCGCGCTCAAACCAGCGTTCCTCCCTGTCCAGGATGTGTACATCCTCATCATTGAAAGAGTGTCCACCCTCCTGTAGGTGTAAATAGACTGTGAGTCCTGGCCTGACGAGGTAGCTCTTATGTGTTGTGCCATCTGCTTAGCCAGAGGTTGTTTGGTTTCCCTGATGTATAAATCATGGCAATCCTCTTTGCACTGAACAACATACACTAAATTACTCTGTATGCGCCGGGGGAACTGATCCTTGGGGGTCGGCCAATTTTTGCCACAGCATGTTTTGGAGTTTGGAAGCCACAGATGTGTTTAAAGAAAAAATGCGTCTTAGCTGTTCCAATACTCCTAACACATATGGGATCACTAAAGGTTTTCGCTTGGGTGGCAGAAGTCCTTCTTCTCTGCTGGATCACCTGGAGCTTTCTTTAGGTGCATTCCCAGCTTTGACAAATGTCCAGCTGGGATAACCACATTTACCTGGGGCCTTCTTGATGTGATGTTCTTCTGCTTCCCAGTCAGCTGTGTCCATGGGGATGTTGCCAAGAGCAACAATTTCAACCTAACTGTGCCTCTAATGCGGGAATGTCAAACTCATTGGATGACAGATACAGCCCACTTTGGTCTTAAGTGGGCCAGACCAGTGAAACTCCCCTTGCTGTCAGTGTGAAGACGTTTAACTTCACTTTTAATCCCTGCAATATGTGAATATAGGAAAAAGAAGTGTGATTTCAACAGCACATCTCAGGCTCACTACATGATAAAGAAATGCTGCTCTCTTTAATGAAAGAAATCTGTCACCATGACTCTTTGGGCTAAAATTGTAACAAATAAATGTAGAATTACAGAAGACGTTCTGGTATGTAGTCTTTGAAAATATGATTAAACTGGAAGATGAACACCAAATACTTTGCTTTTGGTATCCAAGTTGCCATACTGTACACTACAATATTAAAATGTGAACAAGTGGAACTGCAGAATTTGTACAATTGTAAAAGGTTCTGTAAAAAGCACCTTTACTGTAGAGATATATAGCTGTGACATGTTCAGCAGCAAAGGTAACAACGTTTCATAACAAGTCCGAAACTGGGGCAACACTGGCACAAGAACCAGCACAAAAAGTAATGAATTTTCAGTGTTTGGATTTGCCAAAACACATTTAACACTGCATTAACGGGGTATTTTAGTCAGCTTGCACACATTTACTGCACCCAGACATTTCTAGAAAGGCCTACTCAGCATTGCCATTATCAGTACAAATGAAAGTGAGGTAGTGCAAAGAACACATGCAGCTTATCTGAGTATCACGTACTTTGTGCAGCTACGTTTTTCCACTTGCAACATGTCCAATAAGCCTGCATATGTTTCTTTTTTTTTTTTTTTCAATCAAATCAGTAGTTTTTAAAATGTTTTAAATGTCAGTACTAAAAACATTTTCTGCATTTCATCCACATACTCTGAAAATTGCCAGAAAAAGGGAAAATGCCACAGGTTCTCCACAAAAAGGGAATAATACAACCAAACTCAGAAGATGAAAAGCAGAACTTTATTTGCTGTATTTTCTTGTGAACCAAGGTGATGATGTGCAATAATAAAAATGCTCAAAGTATAAACAGAATTTATGTCAGATTTTGGTTTCAGCTAAAAATAAAAGCATGTGGTCACAGCCATTAACTGAAGAGCTGCAGTTCAAAATGCAATTTACTGGTTGAACAACAACACTTGACCAAAAAAAATGTAACCATGTCAAACTGTAAAAAAACAAAACAAACAAAAAATGCTTTTTTTTTAATGACAGACATGTCAAGTGAAGTCTGGAAGTGACTAAGAACCCTATTTATACAGCAAATTGTCAAACATAAGGCAGCGACGCCCTAAAGCAACCAAGATCTTACATCAATTATAAATGATTTAGCCCCTAAATTCCTTAATAACATGTTTACTGTGTCTTCTTTACATACTGACTTGTGGCAGCCAGAGGCGTTACACTCTACTGGGCATTAGCTAGAATTCTGGTTCAAGGAGCTTCAACACTGGCTTCACTTTTGAGACCCCTGAGGAGCTCCCTCCATGATTTATGATAAGACCAGGTCTCCAAATACCCAGATACCAATCTGATCAAGTGCCAGAATAAACCAGTCCCAACCTTTAAAAGTCTCTATACCCTGATGTTAAGGGTTGTTTGTTGGAATGAGGGAGTCTGTTTTGTGTTTGTGTATGTTTTTTAAGAACCATTTCTTTAGTAAAAGTAGCAATAAAACACTTTAAAAACATCTCCTTACACATAAAACTGTATGACTGGGGCATTGTATATAAATTATCTGTATTATTATTATTATTATTATTATTATTATTATTATTATTATTATTATTATTATTATTATTATTATTATCTTAAGAAAGGGAAAACAAAACAAAACAAATCCTAGTCTGAAGCTTGTGGTTTCTTTAAAAATTCCGGATAGACATTTGTAAAAAAAAAAAAAATAAAAAAATAAAATCATCTGATTCTGCGAGGGGACCACTCACTGGTTTTTCATGGAATAACCCATATTATAAACCTTGATGTCAGTGGCTTGTGTTCCTTAAATATTGACAGAGGTCTATAGAGTGGAGCAATGTCCCTCACTCTAGTTAATGTAAGGACAGACAGATCGATATTTTAGCTGTGGGCTGACGCTTGTCACTGTTCATCCAGAAGGTAAAATTTCCAGAGAAAGAGGAAGGTAAGAGTGTCAAAAGATTCACGAAGCAATGTGTTCATTTTGGGAACAAGTGAAGACTTGAACTTCAAATAACCCAATACTTTCATAACAGCATGAATCTCTGATGGTTCACTCACAGATTAAGGATGACCCAGTAAGATGAAGTACTAGTAGTATATGGGAAAAAGGGAAAATATTTCATTTCTATTGCTCTTTCTCTATTTTGTGTCTATGCGTATAAACCTGCTAATCAGTCTGGAGACTAAGGCAACCTGGATAGCCTCTGAAGGATGAACTAATATTTGCACTCACCAGACACTTCGTCAGTTAAACCTTCCTAGTAACAGGTTGGATATGTTTTTTCTCAGAACTGCCTCGGTTCTTCATTGCATAAATTCAACAAGATGCTGAGGACATTCCTCTGAGATTTTGGTCTATATTAACATAATACCATCACAGAGTTGCTGCACAACCATGATGCAAATCTCCTTTTCCACCACATCTCAAAGTTGCCCTAATAGAAGCTCATCAGACCAGGCAATTTCTTTCCAATTTGTTATTGTCCAGTTTTGGTGAACCTGAGTGCAAATTATATCCTCACTTTCCTGTTCTTAGTAGACAGGAGAGACGCCTTGTGTCGGCCTCTACTGCTGTAACCAATCTGCTTCAAGATTCAGTGTGTTGTGGATTCATAGATGCTCTTCTGCATACCTTGGATGTGATGAGCAGTTGTTTGAGTCACAGTTGCCTTCCTGTCAACTTGAAGCAGTCTGGCCATTCGCCTCTCATCTCTGACATCAATAAGGCATTTGCATCAAGAGAACTGCCGCTCACTGGATATTTTTCTATTTTGGACCATTCTCTGTAAACCCTAGAGATGGTTGTGTGGAAAAATCCCAGTAGATCAGCAGTTTCTGAAATAGTCACCCATCAGGCACCAGAAACCATTCAACATTCAGAGTCACTTAAATCAATTTCTTCCTCATTCTGAAGCTCAGTTTGGACTTTAGCACCATGTCTGCATGGCTAAACTCACTAGGTTACTCCCATATGATTGATTGATTCAATATTTGTGTTGACAAGCAGTTACAGGTGTAGCTAATAACGTGGCCAATAAGTTATACACCGAGGGACTGGAGATTAGTCACAGATGAAGCGATCGACTATAGGTAAACCTAATGAGGCACTAGTGAAGCAATGCAGACAAACACAAAGGAAATAAGAGAGCCAAGCAATACTTGAACAAGACAAATGAAACAAACAAACAAACAAAGAATAAATAAATAAACGGCAAAGACTCATGATGTCAGAGACAGTGTCATAAAATCAAACAAAATAAAATGCTGTAACATCCAGTTAAGAATAATGATCTGGAAGAGGACTGTGCTTAGAAACACTCCTACAGAAAATAAACAGCCCGGTCTCCTCCTTTAAAAGACGCCCATCAGCCTAGTTTCAGCTTCAAGGGAGGAATACTTACCCAAGCTGGAGTACCGGTAGATTCCAGAACTGCTGGTGACCTCTAGTGGATCATTACATTTCTGCAGAAAAGGAGAATGCTTCCCTCTCTGAATGACTACACCCAGCTCTTCTGTAGTCGCCTTAAAAAAATGTGTACTATATTTAAAACTGACAACAAAATACATACAGCTGTGTGTTTTATCCAACATGCACTGCTTATGCTATTTCCTTGTCTATCTATTTTAACTGTCATTATTGAAAATAATCAGTTTTTAAACCTTGTTACACCAAGAATAAATCCCAGTGAAAAAGGTTATTCAATTATGAGACTATCAGGGTCCACTTGCTTTTTTTCTTCCCACTACTTTACTACTATACATTACTTGAGGTCTATATTTATATAATAGCCAGGTAATATAAGCATGGTCATTCCCTGTTTACATAAAAATTATGTTTTACTTCTGAAATTGTTTGACCTGCAGAAGCCTGAAGTAATATGGTATGTTATTTAAAGAATACTGTTTTCCTTTCCATCTGCACAGTCCAGCATCCACAGCTTTGTTTCAGTATTGAGTTGCACATTGGCAGCAGCAACAAAAGCAACCTCAGACTACTATATCACTGCCTCCAATCCCCCCCTCCTGTATTGTACCCACTCTAAGGTCAAGATAAACACTCCATGTGCTTATAGAAACAGGTGTCAGGCTTCAGGAAGACACACACACACAGAGGCAAACGCACAAAGTTAATTATTTATCTTCTGACTGAATTGCTGACATATACACCATCCCACCTTCAGTGTCACTTTAACCAGCGCAAGAGAAGTTACTGCTATTAAAGCCGATGGACCAGTGCGCATCTGTGCTGAGGCTGAAAGAGAAGACTTATACGGGAAAGCATTGAAAAGAGCTTATGTCTACGTCATTAATACTTAATTCTGCAAAGCAATTTTGCCAGAAATATTACAGGGACTTGTATAAACACTTGATGTGATGATGCTGTTGCAATTACAAGGAATAACATGTTGTATACTGTTGTATAATGGAACTTAAAATATATTTTCCACGGTATTTACAAGTAAGCCTGTAAAACTGTTGCCTACAGGATGCCCCAACCTATTCCAGAATAACTTTTAAATCACGTTTGTTATCGTAGAAGTGTTTATTTAGTCTATTTCTATCCAAGTCTCTACATTTTCCCCCAGAATGTGAAGCGTTTATTTTAGATATTGAGCTAATAATAGTCTCCGTTGATAATTTTCCACTGAACTCAGTTGCGACAGTTCCTACAGTGAAGCTGCGAGTGTGGAAGGATCCATTCAGTGTATCAGGGGGAGGGATTTAAAGTATTACTTAAAGACTACAAAACAGGAAATCCCATTAAAATGTTTTTAAAATATATCTCACGCTCATTCTGGCTTTTACCTGGATTAAACTGCTATTGTAAGTAATTCTTCAATTGATGGAGCCGGTTCAATCTCTCCCCGGGAGGAAGGAACCCCCCCCAAGGGGCAATATGGCCGATTCGGATGAAAACCGAGCTCTGTGCCACATCTTCCACTAAATGATAAACCCGCTACACCGGGAGCTGGAAGCAGGACATACTGAATAATAATAGTAATAATAATATTAGAAAACTATCTTGGAAGAATACTTACACGCTTTTCCATATTTTTTTTAATTTTGTTTGAAAAGTGTCAGGGTGACTCGAACATTTTCTCTCGTGTTGGAGTTTAATCGGTAGGAGGAGGTGTTAAGTTAAACTACTGTAAGTTAACGGTTAAGTTAGGCTGCTGGTGACGCCTTACAGTGGGAAACGTGGGCTTCAAACATTTACTCTTTCAGCCGGAGGACCCATAGATACCTTCAGGAAAAGGGTAAGTTTGTATGAATGTTTTAGAAACATTTCTCGTTACTGTAAAGTCCGCTGTGCTTCAGTGGCTACTCTACCCCGGACTGCTGTGGCAATTTCCCCAAGACAGGACTACACCCAGTCAAAACACAACTCATCTGCCCTGGGAAGTTACTCAATTAAAAATATTATCCGGCTCCAAAAATGCAGCTTAGTGGCTCACAAGTCAGAATACATGCTGCAAAGAAAGCCTGATCAAATGTAATGCACTATTTAATTTTATTTATTAGTCCTTTATTTATCCAGGTGAAAAATCTCATTGAGATTAAAAGCCTAATTTCCAAGAGAGACCTGGCATCATGGCAGCAAAAGTCAAAAACACATGCACCACATAACTACATAACAATTAAAACATATACAAACATGTAAAAAATATACAATAACAGATCATTAAGGTGATCAACTATATACATGTAAATAAAAATAGCCTTAGGCAAGGCACATTGAATAATATTAAAGCACACGTATGAAATGTATCCGGAAGCACAAAAAGTAAATCAAACGTAACAGACAATCATTTGTGCTTCATAAAAAGCGCAAACATGTGTTTGTCCAAAAAATACTTGTGAGTAGGATCAGTAGATATTATAATAAACTAAGAGTGTTGGGATGTGTGGGAGGGGATTTAATTCATCTTGGTTTGATCTTTTTTTTTTTTTAAGGTTTCATGTATAAGTGACATGAACTAAGTATCAAATTAAGTTTTTAATTCACAGCTTGCTTAAAAATGCTACAGAAACTGGTAAAATAATAATATTATATATTCAAATAATCACTGTATGACATCTTAGAAAAAAAAAAGACCGGCCAGCTCCTTTTCTTACTATGGGACTGCCATCTAAAACACTGTCTTGCTAAATATTAAAAGCCTACTCCTTTTATCCACTATTTCACACTATTGTTGCTGTTTTTCTAGTTCATTTCACAAGTTTTTTTTTCTAATAAAAAGACCATAGCTATCATGCGAAGAGTACGCATCCAAAATTAAATACACCCACTCACCAAGTGTTAAAGTAATAAAAATACACATAATAATTTTGCTGTTGTAAGCGTGAGCGTGCAGAATAGCTAGATTAGGTCCAGTGCAGTATTATACTTGGTAATATCAAGCAATGAATATAATACTAACGTTTCGGATTTAAAAGCAAGGAAATATTAAATGTGCACACACACACACACACACACACACACACACACACACACACACACTCGAGTCTCAATATATCTTCTGCCCTGCGTGTGCCCCAGATTGACTGTTACGCTGCCTTTCCCTCATACGCTGTAGCACTACTATACTGTTGCCTTGACTACTGGTGTGTCAGGGGACCTCATCCTGATCCACTGCAATGATTTTCTCTGACATGAGTTCAGAGAGACTGCCACGAAGCACCGCTGAATGCGAGAATAACGGGAGAGCTCATTTTCTCTTTAGCTTATAAATACCTCACACCAACTCCTCAACCACCTGATGGAGTCCCAGTTACCAGTGGTTCGCGTACTCGAGGCTACAGCGCTGCTCTGCTCAGCCACTGCAGAGCAGGCTAAAACGGGCACGCTTTCTCTCTGTGCACTGAGCCATATCAGGTTGTTTGGATTACATTCCCTTTAAAAGAGGCACGATGCAGAGAGCATTAAAAACATTCTGTCAGTTGTGTTTATCCAGAGTTAATGAAGGGAAAGGGTTCAGTGTGAGCCCGCTTACATTATAAAAACAGGAGGAGTGGGGATGTCAGTTGTATTTGTACTGATTGACAAATGGAAAACCTAACGATATTCACTAAGAATACTAGTGGATGTTCACAGTTTAGAGGCTTTGTCTGAAAATAAATTAAAACAATTACTCGATTGTATCCTTTTTAAGAAAAAGTAATTACTTATTTACATTTAAATATAAATTTAAGCAGAAGTTGTGTTTTGATTCCCACGCTCACTAACTGGTGTAAACATAAGCATGAACTATTCGCTCTGTAAACACCTAAGGACAGATATATCTAAAAATATGCATGCTGCATCTCTGTATCTGACTGTCATTGTAGTTTCCTTCCTGTTCTGCATGAAATAATGAGCATGTGGGAAAAGAATTTGTTTTTTTCTTTGTTGTGACATAGCCCCACTCAGGAAATAAAGTGGGTCTACGAATGGCGAACAGCAGTGAAACTGGTTTACAGGAACCCCCGCTGTAGCCTTGGGGAGGGGGGATGCATGCTGCACCGGAGCTTGTGTGAACAGTCTCATTAGGCGGAGAACCCGCTGGAAAAAAGTGGCCCATACGGTACAGAGGAAGGCTATGGGGGTTGGGGACAGGGACAGGATCTGTTGCTGTGTAATCTAAGGGAACTGCAAACACTGAATGTGAAATGCCAATCTCGAGGGGCTGTTGTGTATCAAGCAACGGTCACAAGACTGTGTTCAGCTCACCAGCTCTGCAACCCCACAAGTCAAGGCAGAAAGGACTTTATTTTCCCTGAACCACATCATTTCCTGAGTAATGCTATGTCACAAAAAAGAAAAAAACTTTATTAAAACAGCTTTTGAAATCCCAGACCAAAGCTTGCATGCATAAGTAGGAATGTTAAAATGTTAGAAGCACTACTGCACATCTATTTATCCAGTTTATTAAAGGAAATTAACAGAACTTGCAGCAGGTTAAAAAAAAAAGAGATGAATCAGGGCTTTAACGATGCTTTTTGCAGGAATACTTTTAATGTAGTTAACAGTTATAATGCAGAGAAAAATATTTGATCTGATAAAGAATATTTAAAAAATGCCTAATTACAGTGGCAAAGGTTTGTTTTGGTTTTTAATGAACATATTTCAGAGGTCACTGCAGACTGTAAGAGTGTTTTGCAACCCACAGCCTTATGTAAGTATGTTTCTATTACTTTAACTAAAATAACTAGGCTAGAGCACGCGCTGTTGCAAATTATGAGCATTTTCTCTTAGCCTCAGAGCATCTTGAAGCATGAGGGTAGCACTTTTCATTTTTCCAGCTGACAAGCTGTTGTGTTTCATGTGGCTTTGTGTTTGTTTGAGGGAATAAATAGCAACGCCCATATTTATGTCTACTCCGGCTCAGCCTGCACACTGAGCTGTCCTGGAAAAGTCCATGTGACACAGATCTGAGGAGGTGCATCCTGTTGTATGTTAAAACGGAAGGACTATAGTCAGGCCTGTAGGGCAGTGTGTAATTTATGCTGTGGCCCAGTTAAAACAGAGGCAGCAGACATGATAATATGTTCTCAAAATAAGAATCACCTTTTCTCTAGTTGCTCAGTGCTGCTGTGAAATGTTGGAGACACCACAAATTGGTACTTTGTGGTCATGTGTTAGTATTTTTCTATGCAACAGGAGGCAGAAGACTTTCACTCTGTTTTTAGCCGTATACGCAATAATAACACCTTGGCTTTCAGGACAGTTAGCCGTTTGGTCGATCAGCCTGGTCACAACGGATGGATGGATGTATTTCCATTCAATTTTTTATTGACATCCTTCCCAAAGGACGAATCTTTGCGACTTTAACGATTATCTGATTTAGGCCGACACTGCGGCAGGATGGTTAGCACCGTTGCCTCACAGAGAGAAGATCCACCAGCCAGCTGGGGTGTTCTGTGTGGGATTTGCACTTTCTACCTGTGGCTGAGTGGGTTCTCACCAGATACTCTGGCTTTTACCAAAGACAAGATTGCGGTTCTAAATTAACTGTAGCCTTGAATATGAACGAATTCATGTTTTTCTGTGTATCTGTGTTAGCCCTGCGATAGACTGGTGACCTGTACGTGTCGTAACCTGCCTCTCACCCTATGACAGCTGAGATAGGCTCCACCTTGGATAACCTGAAGAAAATAGATGGATGGATAGACAGCAAATAAATGGATGAGTTTCAAAAACAGGCAACATATTCATCAACCTTGGTGTATCTCAGATATTTCATCAGTTTAGAGTTTTATTTTTGTCCAGTAGTTTGGCATATGGCTAAAAACCTAATGACTTTCCCATCAGCACAAGCTGCGGCGGTTTCTTGTAGCTTGGCTGTGTTTTCTTCAGTTTTGTGCTCCAAAGTCAAGTTTGGACAAATCAAATCTAACATGTAACATTCAAACAAATTTAAACAAGGTCTTTATACTACCATTTATCAGCACCTTGGTACTTGTTATAAAGACAATACTTTGATTATATAGATACAATTGTAAATGATATCTACAATACATACATAGTATAAACTCTATTCATATACTTATTCTTTTTTCTTTCTTGATGGAAAATCTTTAAGTAGCATGTGTCCTTCAGTCAACAGATATGCACTCGTGAACCCACCCCTAGACAATTCAAACTTTGCCAAATTCCTAATTTTGGAATGCAGTTTGTATGAGAAAAGAAAGCTGGAGCGAGAAATTAAATGTATTATTGTGTTGTGCTTTGATTTATTTTTGTTTGTCCAGAAGCCTGAGTGACATGGTTCCTTGTTTGACTTACAGACCTCTGTGCCATTCTGTGACTTTGATTCATAAACCTACAGGAAATTACACCTGTCTGACAATTATAACAAATATGGCTTCTGTTTCGAAAGGACCTCATCCAAATTCAAGCTGCTCTCATTTGTTCTTCGCCAGATGGATCGTTCTGTTGCCAGAAAGACAGGAGCGCTGGGATCCCAGTAATTGAAAGAGAGAGAACATGGGTAGAAAGCTTCTCTCCCATAAATTCATTATATCAGCACAGAGGAGTGGAGGTGTTATTCAGAAAGATTATTATATAATTGCACTGTGGGTATTAGCAAAGCAGCTCACATAGTATAGCTGGAAATAGTTTCTCTTCTATGTGTCATACTTTTTCCATTCTTTCTTCCTCCCTACCCCCGCACATCTCTCTTTCTGTCCCTCCTACTCACACTTTACTAGATGCATGTGAAAGATTAACTCAGGTTTTGGCCAGTTTTTCCTCAGTTTTCCAGAAAACGTTATAACAAATGTGAAAGTCGCTTTCTCGTTGTGTCACACAGAGCCACAATCCAACCATGCTAAAAGAAAACTTGAGGTTATTTCATAGGATCAGACAGACATTTCTTCTACAAAAAAACCCCCCAACAAAACAGCTGTTTTCTCTTGTTATTTTGGGGGGGAAAGTCTGGCACATTCTTAACACCTTCCTCACTTAAAATAAAGATGCAGACACACACATGATGACACCTACATCACACATTTTCTCTGAAAATGTCAAAACCTTTTTGCTCACCGGCAAACACATGTCAGCATCCGCTACATAATGAGTTTTATACAGGAGCTTTTATTTTGGATGTGATGTGTTTATGCATCCTCATATTACCAATCATGAATATCCCTGTATACATGAATAAACAGATTTTGCAGAGTAGAACCATGGAAACAGAAGCAAACCACAGAAAGAAAACGTGAATAGAACCAGGTGGTCAAATGCTTCACTGTCTTTGTCTTTTTTGTATGTATTTATAGCGAGCGCTGGTGTGTATGTGTTTAAGGAAAATGAAAACACTGCATACAGGACATTAAAATAAAATCACTGCCAGAAGATAGACAACACTTAAGAACAGCAAAGTCAAGAAGAGAAAAAGAAAAGACAAAAGAAAAGTTTAACTTTAAAGACCTCTTTCAGTACATACTTATCTTTTTTTTTTTTTTACCTTAACACTGAATGTTTAATATCTTGAAACAGGGTGTGTCTTAATGTGGTTCCAATGATCGCTCGTTTTGTAGTGGCACCTTTGCTGTTGTATTTTAAAACCAGTGGACATGTCTGTGGACTGACTTGGATGCTGATTTACTTGCTCTCTGAGTTTGCTCTTTAATCATTGCGTCAATTCCACCTTCGGATTCGTTTTCCCACGAAGGTGAGGATTATTGTCAAAATGAATGTTTGGCCTTCTCAGTGACAACACTCAGTATCAGCCTGACCTTTTAGAAAGTGGCTTTATTGAGAATTACAATGCCCCAGGACACTTGTCCCTCTACCATGCAGTGAAAGGTCGATAAATTATCACCGTGCCTGACAATTAATACTGTATCCACGGAGACCAGACCACCCCTTTGCTACATACACATGTGTGCACACACATAGTCTTTTGTTAACATCTGCGTTGTAATCTTATCTCTATTTTTTTTCTTTTGTATGGACCCTGTTTGAATTATCCAGACTTTTTCCCCCTCAGCTTGTTTGCCTGAAAAACATCCTCAGAACATGTTTCCTGATGAAACGCTGCTGCAAACTGAGTGGAATTATTGACCCCATGAATCATTTATGATATTCACACAGGGATATTAATGAGGGTTATTGGTCCCCTGTAGGAGCAGAGGAAGCTGGAAAGTAAAAGCACAGGGAGTGGAGGATAGGAAACACCAGCCCTGCTATCGCCCTGCCTGTGAAGGTGCTTTGTCATGGGGAAACAGAACAGCAAGCTGCGGCCCGAGGTCCTGAACGACCTGAGAGAAAACACAGAATTCACCGACCATGAGCTGCAGGAGTGGTATCGCGGCTTCCTGAAGGATTGTCCCACCGGCCACCTGACTGTGGATGAGTTCAAGAAGATCTACGCCAACTTCTTTCCCTACGGAGACGCCTCAAAGTTTGCCGAGCACGTCTTCCGCACTTTTGACACCAACGGCGATGCCACAATCGACTTCAGGGAGTTCATCATAGCCCTGAGTGTGACGTCTCGTGGCGGGCTGGAGCAGAAGCTGCGCTGGGCCTTTAGCATGTATGACCTGGATGGGAATGGCTATATCAGCCGGGCAGAGATGCTGGAGATAGTTCAGGTGAGGACATACTATGTGCTGTGTGATAGATACTACAGAGCAGTGTGTGTGTGTGTGTGTGTGTGTGTGTGTGTATGAACTTATCGCATTTTAATAAACAAAATCTAGTCAAATAACAACGAGAATTGGAAAATAAGTCAAGAGAATAAATTAGTTTACAATAAATGATCACTTTTTACATTTTTAATTACTGTATATAAGACAATCAAATGACATCAATTCCTTCTATCAAACAAATTTTAAAAAGATATAAAATACATTATATAAGCCAAATAAAAGCATTTGCAACTTGGATTACATGCTGTTTTTTCTTATATTAGTAATAACTAAAAATATTTATATTATTCGATAATTCTTTTTATGAATGTTTATAAATAAATAAGTTTAGCTCTAATTTTTGCTGTTATATGCACTTTAGCGTCCTAGTAATGGCTGTTTTTAGGTTCAACAGTCATCTGCAGGCTGTCCTTTCTGTTTTCCTTATCACTGTGGCTATATTTACTCTTCCAATATGGTGGGCTGAGCCGCCTGGATATTGGCTCAGTCCTTCGTGCTTGTGAAAACAAATGAATGTGAAAAAAATAAATAAAATAGAGACCATGCACTGGGATCAGACCAGCGGCAACACTAATGAGCGCTAGGACCACACCCATTTTTGAAAATATTGTTTGTACACTAAATAAAGGTATCACGTATAGGGAGTAATAAATACAAATGAAAAAAGAATGATGTTGAAAAACAACAGAAGCCCTGCTGTTGCAGCTGGCAGAAAGCTTTCTGTTTTCCAGAATGACATATTTCTCTCCTTTACTTAATCTAATTTTAATATTATACAAACAGATAAGTGAGTTCAGAAAGACCTACTGCGAGTGAAACGGCAGGATCTTTTGTTGTCAGACCAACATCATTATCTGGTAGCTAACAGAAAACAGGTCAGAGCTTTCAGACAATATAAGCAAAATGATGTCAGTGGGAACGGTTATTTTTCATCTGTGCGCCCTAAAAGCTTCACGCACGTAGCCAGCAAAATCAATACACACATCACAGCAGTCATTATTGTCTTTTTTATAGGCAATTTACAAGATGGTGTCATCAGTGATGAAGATGCCCGAGGATGAATCAACACCAGAGAAAAGGACAGATAAGATCTTCAGACAGATGGATATCGACAATGATGGTAAGACTGGTGTGTTATTTCCATGTGCTGTATAGATTGTGAACCAAATTGTTCTTTTCAGAGTAAATAAATAAATCGACTTTTTATTAATGCTTAATCAGTATGCTAGTCATGCATCAGGTCCAGCTAAAACTGGTCGTGTTATAGATGGACAGTTTGACATTGGGAAGAATAAAGACAGCACTTTAAATTGCTTGTTAGTAAAATTCACAGCCACTTTGTTAGGCCCGCTTTTGCTTTCCGAGCTACTCCTAATTCTTTGATGCGCAAATTCATCAAGGTGCTGGAAACGTTCCTCAGAGAGGATGCTACAGATGTATTGGCTGCACATTCATGATGTGAATCTCCTGTTCCACCACATCTCTGGAGGCTATTTGAGTACACTAAACTCATTGTCGTGCTTAAGAAACCAGTTTAAGATGATTTGAGCTTTGAGGAAAGGTGCTTTAATCCTGCTGGAAGTAGCCATCAGAAGACGGGTACACTGTGCTCTAAGGGATAGACATGGTCAGCAATAATAGTCTGGTAGGCTGTGGCATTTAAATGTTGGTATTAAGGGACCCAAAAGGAAATAACCCCCACACCATTACACCACCAGCAGCATGAACTGTTGATACAAGGCAGGATGGATCAATGCTTTAATGTTGTGTATGCCAAATGCTGACGGTTAAATCTGAATTTTGAAATCAAAATCAAGACTAATCAGACCAGGCAACACTTTTCTTTAGTCTAATTTTGATGAGGCTGTGTGCAAAGTGAAGCCTCGCTTTTCTGTTTTTAGCTGACAGCAGTGATCCTCTGCTGCTCTAGTGCATCTGCATCTGATTCGACATGTTGTGTATTCAGATACTCTTCTGCATACCTGGATTTATTATCACTATTATTATAAACCAAGTTACTGTTGCCTTCATATCAGTGTGGAGCACTCTGGCCAGTCTCCTCTGAACTCTAAAATCAACAAGGCATTTTGGCCCAGAGAACTGCCGCTCACTGAATATTTTCTCTTTTTTGGACCATTCTCTGCAAACCCTAGAGATGTTTCTGTGGGAAAATCCCAGCAGATCAGCAGTTTCTGAAATACTCAGACCAGCCTGTCTGGCACCAACAGCCATGCCACATTCAAAATCAGTTAAATCACCTTTCTTTCCCGTTCTGATTCTCATCTTCAGCTTTAGCAGATCATCGTGAATTGCTGCCATGTGACTGGCTGATTAGATGTTTGCATTAACAAGCAGTTGAAGAGTTGTACCTAACAAAGTGGCCAGTGACTGTATATTTGGTTTGTAAACCACCTGATAAATACTGTTTGGATAGTTATTGTAAAGTGGTGACCGGTGTTGATGAAACTTTATTAATGGCCAAGAGATGCTGTGAAGAGTATCGATAAACATTACACTGATAGCTACTATAAAACTAAATCTGATGTTTATATTAACTTAGTTTTCAAGAACGCGTACGAAGCAGGTTTTGTGGCTTTAGTCAAACCACAAGATTGTGGACTTATGTTTTAGTTTTAGTCATTTTAGTTCACTTTACTTTTGTTTTCACTATCTGCTTGGTTGGATATGGCCACAAACAAATAAAAAAGAAAGAAAGAAAAATTCTTCGTTAGGTTTTAGGAATAGTAAGTACTAAGGGTACTCAGTCCATCAGAAAAGTGATACCAAGGGGTCTTAAGTGTGACTAGTTGGTAGTGCAAATGGTCTCACCACTGCCACAGGTGCAAGACACCTTGTGTTTAATCTCTGAGACACCAGCAGCTGTTACCAAATAGCAGTATTTGATGCCCTGGGAATAAGGACAGGTTGACTGATTACAAATTCAGACCAAATAATATTTTTTTTCCAGTTAGTTTGTTTAGTTTTTATTATTTATTTCTCCCTTTGTGCCAGGGAAAAGAAGTCTTCATTACAAAAATAACTGACCTGATCTTTCAGCTCGTTATTACAAAATTAAAAAAAAAAGCAAAACTGCAAATGCCTTTTTTCTGATGTACTGATATTTTGATGTAGTGTTTAAAATGCAATATTAGTTGTAGTAGCCAGTTTACATTTTATTAACATTAGTTATGATAAAGATTAAAAAAACATACAGTGCAAAAGTCTTGAGCCACCCCTCATTTCTTTATATTTTGCCTCCAAGGAGCCAGACTTTTTTTTGGTAATTTTTAGTAGTCTTAAGCACTTTAAAGTTCTCTTGGCTTTTATTTGGACAGTGACTGCTTTTTCACTCATTTTCAGTCCTGTCCTTGAACCTGACACCTTGTAATGTTTTGGGGAGTTTTGTTATCCATTTAAGCCACTAAGCACTGACAGATGAATCAAGTATTAAAAAGGGCACCTCCCTAAGACGATGAACCAGTTTTGTGTTTACACATAAAAGACAACTTAGACAAGGGTCAACGTTTATTCCTGAAGAGCTATTAGCAGAAATCCTGGCATATCTCTACATGGTGTGCAGTGTGTACTTAAAAAATTTGAGGAAATAGGACAAATCATATAAGCCAGCATGCTTGGTCCTTACATTTAAAGTCTACTCTCACCTCCACGCTACTAACTTTATTTTTCTCTCACTGACTTTGAGCGTAGTATTAGTATTAGTATTAGTATTAGTTGTTAACCTGAGCCCCAACCAATCTGATATGAAAATCTCATTCTTGATGAGAATGAGATTTCTATACAATATCTCAATTTTTCCATATTTCCACGAGCATGTTTGATTTGAAAAACTTTACACCTGCCCATCCTAACACAACCCTCCCCAGTTATCTGGGCTTGGGACTGGCAATCCCCAGACCTCAACATTATTGAAGCAGTATCCAATCATCTTGATAGAAAATGGAACAAAATGGAGTGAACATCCAAAGAAGAGCTTTGAATGACCTTTAGGAGGCCTGCAGAAGTCTACTTAAAGAAATGAAAAGAAAACTTACATAAGAGATTTCAGGGTGGGTTAAAGAATAAAGATGGTCGAACCAAATATTGACTCTTCGAACTTTGTTTTTTGCCCTTTATACTGATTTGAATATTTAAATATATTACACACACCATATGTATGTATTTCCCTTTATGTTTGCATGCTTCAGTAAATCCCTGCATATATTTTCTGTTTTCCTAGCAAAATATAAAGAATTTAGGCCTCATGTGGCTGAAGACTTCTGTACAGTAGTCTGCTGTGAAAGATTAGTTATGTAACAGCTGTTTACATGATAAACCATGTCTTGCAGGACACTTTTGGCACTTTGATTCATGTCATATCACATGAAGTAGTTATGATTGGCTCCCAGCCTGGTGATCCGCAGGCTAACCATAAATGGACTGACACTAACTGTGACTTGAATGATACATCAAAAAAATGCAGAGTCGTATTTTTCTTACTGAATCTGACACGTCACAGCTCAAGATATCTGGAGCTATGGTGCTGGGCAGGAGCGTTTTGTTTTGACATTGTGAAGGTCAAGCTGTGCCTCAGACAAACGTTTTAAAACATCATGTGATGCCATATGCCACGCCTGAAACCACAGCTGCAGAGGAGGGTAGAGGGTAAATTGCAGGCTGCACCCGTGGTGCTCAAGGATGTTTTTTCCACATACCCATGAAAGCTGGAAACTGCATTGAAGTACTTTACTCGGTTTTCCGAGGACCAAAACACCATAATAAAATTCTGCTGAAAGCATAAACCATCTGGAGCTCTAAAAAGAAAGGATGTTCCTGGCTGCACACAATCTCTCAAACACAGGCCACTTGTCGAGTCCAAATTTCAAATTTTTTTTGGATGGTGTCAGTGCCAACTGAGGGAGACCTAACACATTTAAAACGAATCTTTAAGCCCATAGAGCATATCAGAGATCAAGACCACTGAGGAGCTTGGGGAAATCTTACCTGATTCTTGCCTAGTGTGGGGCACCCACTGCCTTCCTGTGAGTCAGAATATTGGCGGTAGTAGCACTTCTGTGATTGGTCACACCAGACGCAGTAAGTTACCGAGTGAGATTGACCCTCATTATCTAATGCTATTATATAAGAAATAGTAGGTGTTAGACTTAAAAAGTGTATATTTCTACAGTTTCATTTTAGAATTAAAAAAAAAAAAATCTTTTAAACAAAATTAAAGGACACCTTATATCTTTTTACCCAATTTCTGTCATATGTATACTATGAGAGTGATGAATGCTCGGGTAAAACAGGGTTAAGGTTTCACACTTCTGGTGCAGAACTGCACTCCCAGAGAGTTACATACATACAGCAGCGTCACCTGCTGGACAAGAAACATGACGGCTATGAATACCATGATTCTGGCTCAGGTTCTGTCTAATTTATTTTAAACTACTTAATGCAGTGTTATTTGTCACCATCTCAAATGAAACATCAGTAGCCGATTTTTGTGGGTAGTTGCTGCATGATTTACATTTTTATGTTTTACTGCTTGTAACCGATATCCCCCCCCCACAGGTAGATTGTCTTTGGAGGAGTTCATTAAAGGTGCCAAGAGCGACCCGTCCATTGTCAGACTGCTGCAGTCGGATCAGGGAGCCTCTCGTCAGTTCTGAGGACACAGTGAAAGTGATCACACCCTGCAACACATGCACACCTACATCCCTCCAGCTTTGTGCCGTTTGTTCTGACAGAGGCTTGATCTTCATCACAGCCCCTCTCCTTTCATTTTAACACTCCATGTCTTAATGTTTACATTAATGTACACTTTTCTGGTCAATGTGGCTTTTTCCTCTGTGGACAATGAAGTGCTTTTTCAGTCGAGGCATTTTTTTTCGTGCATTTCAAAACGTCTCGTTTTGAATTGGTTTTTACCCATTTGCTGTAAGTGCCATATCTTTTATTTATGCTTACAGGATTATATGCTTTCAAGTATTATGACTCTCATGTTATACTAAAAGGAAACTAATTAAATCATTCTATTCAATTTAATTGTTAAAATGTGGCTTATTGTTGTTCAAGATAACAGTAGCTTGAACAGGCACAAGCTGCTGTATTTAACAAGCTCTCTCTATGCCTTTGGTATTGCATGTGCTCAGTGAAATGAGTTTACAGTTCATGTGAATAATGAGGCAGTGATTATTTTTAATTTCTTTTTATTTTTGTAACAAAAATGTCATTTTGTTTTCACACAATTGAAATAAAGTTGTGTAAGAAAAATCTACACAAGAAGTCCCCCCTTGGTATCCCCTTTGTCCTGGACACACATGATGCAAACTCACCAACATCCTCATTCACTGGTTTAAAAAGAGAAGACACATTTAGTCACATCAGGTGGGACGTTTAAGTGTTAATTTGACAAGTCCACATCTCAAAGTAGGTGCTTGACGAGGGGAGAAAAGGCAATGTTTTAAAAAGTGAATCAACAACAAAAATGTGACATTCGGAAGCTCCACCCTCCTCTCCTCAGTGGGCGGCAGCTGTATAAATATGCGGCTTCTAGCGTTCAGCAGGTATGTGAGAAAGAGTTCACTCAGAGGACACGACACACTCTCCCCTCATTCCTGTCCCCCTCGTGACTGACAGATGATGTGAGAAACCGCAGGTGTCTCTCATGTGTCTTTTCAGGAGTATTTCAGTAACTGGGCAACCGGGCCTCCCATTCGTCCACAGGAGAGGGGAGGTAGATCGCACAGGACCAGACCAGACCAAACGCAGATAGTCTGGATCAGTCCTGCCCCGTTTGGACTCATAACTCGTCTTTGAAGTCATCAAGTTCTACATCACTGAGGTCGTAGTCCTCCTCCACGGGAAGCTGAGGATGACACAGTGTAAAATAAAGATGAGCTGTCAGGAAAAAGGCTGAGATGGACTGAACCTCTTCAAAGATTATTTAAAGAGACAAGAAGGTTATTTGGATTTAAGAGCACTGCAATATTGCATAATAATGCAGATAGAGTACATAGTTGCAGTGCAGAGGCGGTACAAGGCTGGCAGAAATTTATTCTGTTACGCTAAACAGACATACAGATTCACAGTTTAACTTCAAATTGCTTGCCCTGGACTAATAGTTTGTCCCACTTCAGACCTGCTAACTGGGACACCCCATAAACCTTGGGTTCGGGGGATAATCCAATCCAGTCATTCTGGCCCCTGTCTATGTTCAGCTTGAGTACCCGCTTTCTGATCCACCTACCAGTTAAGGTTGTTTGACTACTCTATGCTAGTCTAAATGCAGTGCCACACATTCCGACCATTAGGCCAATGTGATTCCCACTCACCTGTCCATCTTTGCCGTCCCATGGTTCAACAGTGTGAATCTTGGGCATGACGCCACCTCCCAATGTGGCAGTTGAGCCACGGCCAACAGAAAGCTCCCTGAAAAGATCAGCACATGTGAGCGACACTGCTCAGCCTACTCCAAGTTGTGTAAAGTATTTGTTAATTACGCCTCCATACCTGAGGAACTCATGAATACCCGTCTCACTGAAGGAACCCCTGAGCAGAGCAAATTTCATCTTGCGTGTGTTGATGGCAGCCATGGCAGGGTAGCCGAAACCACCAATACCAAGAGAGGATTCCAGCGCCATCTGAGCCCCTGCCTCGGTCCACAGCCAGCTGAGAAGAAAGAGTTGGCCATTAGTCACCGTCATCAAAACCGTCACCCTTACTATATTGTTGATTGTAGCATATGTACCTAATCTCCTCTTTATTTAAAAGGTGTGGCAATCTGAACAAAACTTTGCACAAAAATTGTCACACATATAGAAGTTAATAATTGCAGTATGTTTTTAAAGAAAGATTCATTATACATCCCAGTGCTTATGATTTTTATCTTCATCATCCCACTACGACTTCGATGTTACGCTCTTCCTTATGTCACCCGTACGAAACTCAATGGTCACCAGAATTTGTCCTTGTTTCCAAGTCACCACTCAATAAGGAATGAATATGAAACTTTTTCTGCTAGCATTTAGTGATTTCTGCAGTAATCAATGAGTGGCCTTGGGTGCTTACCCCCACATCTTCTTCTTGTACTTCTCAGCCATTTTCACCATCACATCCAGGTAGCTGTTCCTACCGGCTGCGCCTGTTAAGAGATAAGAACCAGCGATGATCAGTGATTCAGGAATGAACTGTTACTGCTTCTGGTAACTCTTGTGCTACCTGTTGTGAGGTATGACCTTACAGCTCATGGTGGAACCTTTTTTCATGCTCAAGTCATAAAATAAGTTGATAAAAGTTAAAATGATTTATTTTCATTAAGGGCAAAAATGTCAAAGAATCTAACAAGTGAAAGTCAGATCTGAGTTCATGTGTGTGATCCCACCTGTGTCCAGGATGTGTGGCAGGACACCAATTATACACAGCTGACTGTCCTCACAGGTCTTCTTTAAGACGTCTTCACTGAGAATCTGAGAGACAAAGAATTAAAGTAAACACAAATGTAATATTTTGACATGAATTTGCATTAGTTTTTATTGCAAAGTGCTTTCATCACCATACCTTGTATATACCCTATATATCAGTAGTATTAGTAGTTTAATGAATAGTAATTTATATTTACTCTGTAACAGGCTGAATGTCTGTTCTTCATTTCTTTGCATCCAACTATGTGCCTACTCTTCAATTTTCATATTTTGTATAATGACAATAAAAGGTTTAATTCTAACTTCCTAGAGTACTAGGAGTACAATGCTCATGCTCAACGTCTTAACTCAGTGTTGTGTTCAACAGCAACAACATTTACAAAATATACATTAAATCAGGCCATTTTCTTGTAGACTATGACAACATTATCTTCAATTTGCATTTTAAACCGTAATTTAAAAAAAAAAAAAAAAAGACTTTATCATACAAATACAAGAATACTGACCTCCACCAGTTCTGGAGGAGGAGCATTGTCGGAAAAGAGATCCAAAGCCCTCTCGATAATGTCACCGCGGGAGCGACCTCCTTGGTAGTCTTCTGGCTCCTCACCTTTGCGGAAAATCTTGATGGTGGGAAACCCACGGATCTACAGAGGAATGATTATGAAACAAGAAATCAAGGTCTGCAGTTTTGACTCTGATTCTGGGTTTCCTCGGGCAAAGACATTCTGATTTAATTAGTGTGACGCGACTAAATCCACACTACAAACGCATTTTTAGAGCTTTGAAACTTAACATTCTGCTAAAAAGCAGCAGAGGCTTTGATTCAGTATCAAACACCAGTAAAAACATGTAAGTGCAACAGAGAGCATTACCAACGACTCGAGAGTTAGAAAGTATCTAAGGCAAAGTGGCCGGTGGATTATTGTGCACAGTAATCAGTTTGTGCATTAAGCCAAGAAAACATGCAAATGTTTATTTTCAGGAACATCCAAAGAGTGCACCTTTTCAAGACGTCAGCTGTTACTCACCCCGTAGCGACCGGACACAGCCTGGTGTACAGTAGCATCCACAGCTCCGAGGCGAACTTTGCCCTTGGTCTGCTCCTTGACAGCTGTGGCTGCAGCTGCCCATTCAGGCTCCAGGCTGTCGACAAAGGAGGAGAGGTGCTTAGAAAAACTTTATCATTTAGCCAGGAAGAGTTTTGTTATACATTTTCTAGAATTGTGCTTCTGAGATACTGACATTTAATTCAAGCAAGAAACTTTACTTTCTTCACAAATATCAAATAGTATTAAAGGTATTGGAATAAAATCCCTCAGACCTCACTGAACAGTTCTGAGTGGGATTAAATTCTACTTGAGGATTTTCAGTGAGGTCTGTGGCTTATCCAGGCCTACTGGGCTATTATTTCCTACAAGAAGCAGTGCCAGTCAAACAACAGGTTTGGTGAGGACAACAAAATTCTATTATCACGGTTTAGGAGACGAAAACAACGCGATCTCTTTTTCAACTGCACTAGATTGTGAAATCCTCTCACTGTAACAGTTTCCTCCTGCTTGGAATTAACTGTTTCGAGCAGCAAACTCACTTCTTGCAGTGCCCACACCAGGGGGCGAAAAACTCCACCAGCCACACATCATCACTGTCCAACACCATCTTGTCAAAGTTGTCATCAGTGAGCTCGACCACATCTTTCTTGCTCCCACCACTGCTGCCAGCACCACCGCCGCCGCCGCTCTGTTACAAGCCAGTTATCAGTTACATAAATCAGTTCATATGTGTTTTCTTAAAGCTTTGTGATTTCAGGCAAG
>VUQG01005502.1:35106-50130 GCA_015106755.1 Etia nguti | reverse complement strand
AAGGCTCATTACCTGTTTGTAGCCAGAGCCACCAGACTTGCCGCTCAGCCTCTCTTTCACCAGATTACGCAGAGCGTTCATGGCTCCATCCACGATGGCCTGGCTGCTGCGTCCACCTGCGTGGTTGGCAGAAATGGAGATTTCAGTTAATGCAGCCTCAAACACCACTACAGGAAGAAAGGCCTTGAAACCTATAAAACAAATATCCTTATTAAATACAGTGTTTTGTACAGGTCTCTTATAAACCCTGAAACCAATAAAATACTCTGTGAAGTCACAACTGTGCTTGACAGACTCAAGATGACCCTGTTCACCGGAGAAGTAAGGATCAGCAAACAAGGTCATAAAGATATGATGGACTGAGCCTGCTGGAGAAATAAAACATTTCTGCCATAGACTTCGGGAAGGTGGCCTTGTGTAGGTATAAGTACACGTAGCAGGAAAGTGAACTTCAAATTGGATGCCATAACACAGGATGACTTTTCTTGCTATTGCCCATCTCTATTCTCATCCAGTAGATGCTTCTGCTTAAATTGTTGGGGGGTCTTCTGAACTTTCTTCATCAAGATAAGCTGTAAGATTATTAAGAAGGAAACCAGCATCCCCTTTTCTATTAAATATTATGTTCAGCTTATCAGTTGTAGCAGCAGAGTTCTGTACCTTGGTACTCCTCTGGTTTGTTCTTATTAGCGCCAAAGATTTTGATGGTGGGGAACCCTCTGACACCATACTGGCCACCCAGTGACTTGTGCTGGTCAGCATCCACAGCACCAACTTTGACAATACCCTGAGGAAAAGTCACAACACACAAGTTAGGTTATGCAGCCTCTGAGTTTAGATTCGGGTCAATTTCTTTTTATTTGGCTTAAAACAAAACTTTAGTTTGCATGCCAATGAGCAACTGACATTAAACTGGTATTTCATTGCAGGAGTTGCTCATATCAACAATACTGTGTGGAAAAAGGAGAGGACATTTAATGAAATAAACGATTTGTTTTTAATCTGGATTCTGTCGTCCCTGGTTGGATCCCGTCTTATTTTTTCTAGTTTTCAAGAACAGAAAAGTTAAGTAGATAGCACCTCTTTCTTCCAGACAAATCCCTCATTAATAACTGTTCTTTTTATATTTAAATATCAAATAAAGGCGCACACACATAACCATCCATTGAATGCGCTGTCACTAAAATTACTGTGAAATGTAGAGTCAACAAAGCCCACCACTGAATATTTCTCCACAATAGATGTAGGCGTTTTTAATGCAGAAGATGCCTTCAGCTGAGAAAACAGGCTGTCAATCAGAAAGTCTACAGGGCATCAGATAGATGATCACAGTCATTTTTATTTACCTTGAGGGCAGTAGCTGCCTTCTTCCAATCAGGAGCTAGATTCTGACAGTGGCCACACCTGTCAGAAAGCAATGGAGAAAGTGAAAACGAAATCCATGTTTAGTAATAAACAAACTCGTTTTAATGTTAGAAAACAACCTTCATTTTGCCAGTGTGAGATTTATTCTACAGTCTTTCAGTAATGACCTGCTAAATACAACACACAAACAGCTATGTGGATCCCTTATTAGTCACTGAACCAAATGCTCTGGTATTAATAGCCAGTGAATATTTAACACTTTTGATTTGCATAGATTTTGTGCAGTCACATCTTCGCTGACTGCCTCTTGTTGCAGAGTTGAGTTTTGCTATACCAACCCTGTGTGCACGCAAGCGTGCAGACTGTGTGCATCTATGCACAGAATATTCTCACTTTGTGTCTCTGTTCAGCACTTTTGCACGTAATGGTGCTTAACCTAAGGAGGAGCTACCAGCTTACCAGACAAGTCTCTTCCTATCATAAGTACAGATGTAAAACACATGACTGGATAATAAAACACAAAGATGAGAAACTCGTATTTAAATTATAATCACTGGCTGCTCTGAGAGCACTTGTTACCATTAGAAAAAAACAAAAACAAAAAGTCCAGTTATACAAACCCACCAGGGAGCATAAAACTCGATCAGCCACAGACTGTCACTCTGGATCACCTCCCTGTTAAAGTTGGCTGGCGTGAGCTCGATAACATCATCACTAACCGAGTACAAAGCTTGGACAGCCAGAACCAGAGAGCAGCCCAGTACTCCTGAAACAAAACATGAGGACAAGAGGAAAAGGATGACTCCTAGCAATGCATGCTCGTTAATCGAAACAGCCACACTGGTTTAAGTAAACAGCGAAAAAAATATCTTACAACTACTTGTGTCCAGTTTATAAAGTACATTTATTTAACAAAGAAAGGAAATGAGTTTTATTATTTCATTCAGTACACGATAACGAAGGCCTGGCTCTGTTCTCTGAACCTTAACTTAGCTATTCAAGCTAAGCGGAAAAGCAAAAAAAAAAAAAACGCCGCCAAATTCACATTTAGTTAACACACCCCACAAACCTTAAATTTAGTATATGCAGAAAAGCTTCTACTGTTGTTACTCACCGAGTAAAAGTGGCCTCATCATTTCAGCGTCTCTATGCTCGTCTCCTCACTTAGAACAACACAGTCCGCTGCCGCTGCGTCGCTCACAAAAGTACACTGAAAAATCTCACCGTGGCCCACCCTGATTGGTCCGCTGATGCCGAAGCTTGAGCTCAGCCAATCAGCGCGCGCCGTGTAGTTTTAATGAAGACGGGAGAGAGTGGCCGGAGGAGAAAGGAAGCAACACATGTAAGCAGCAAGAGGATGTGATCCGTGATCCGTGAGAAGGCTGACTCATTACAAACAGATGGAATGCGAGTTTATACATATTAAACACAGTATCGTAAAGAGTTTGCTTATGCAAAGGCATGCAAAGATAAGCCAAACTTAAAAGCTAAGTTATTCTTTTCAGTGTAAATAACACATAACCTTTACTTCTCAATATGTTTTTAGACAGCTACACAGATAAAATAATACAAAAATAAAAATAAATGGTATCTATTTGTTACTAGATTACTATCATTGTTTATTGGATTGTAATTATTTTAATGGTTTAATATTAACAATGCATTACACTTTGTCTTAATGTGAAACGCCAACAATCTAAACTACAATATTTTTGTAATTGTTCCTCATCATAAAGTGTAAAGAGACATAAAACTGATGCATACACTCCCTGACGACTTTATTAGGTACACCTGGTCCTTAATGCAAATATGTAATCAGCCAATTACATGATAACAACTCATTGAATTTAGGCATGTAGATGAGACCTTCAAACTGATCAGAAAGGGTAAGAAAGGTGATTTAAATAACTTTGAATGTGGCATGATTGTTGGTACCAGACAGGCTTCAATTTCTGCTGCAACATTCAGATGGCAGGGTCAGAATTTGGCATAAATAACATGAGAGCATGGATCCATCCTGCTTTGTGTCAATGGTTCAGGTTGCTGATAATGTGCATAGTTTCTTTTTACAGTTTGGTCCCCTTACTACTAAGCGAGCCTCTTACACATCACAGCATACCTCAGTATTGTTGCTAACCCTGTCCAATCCGTCAAAACTACAATGTATTCATCTTCTGATTAGCAGGATAACACACCATGTCACAAAACTCAGATAATCTAAAACTGGTTTCTTGAACAGGACAATGCACTCACATGGCCTCGTCACCAGATCTCAATTCAAAAAAGCATGTTTGGGATGTGGTGGAATTGGATATTCAATGATAAATCTACAGCAGCTGTGCGATGCTAACATATCAATATGGACCAACATCTCAGAGGAATATTTGCAGCACCAAGTTGAATCCATGCCATGAAAAAATAAAAGGCAAAAGGGGTCCAACCTGGCACTTGCAAGATGCACCTAATGAAGTGGCCGGTCAGTGTTTGAAACCTATTAATCAGCCTTAAAGACTGAGTTTTAACTCCTATGGGAAGAATTTTACATTTTTAGATTTTATATCACAATAAATTTTCATGAGGAAAAAAAAAAAAGTTTTCTCACTTTGACAATAAATCACTTTATCAATCAATAAAAAGGGTGCATTAAATGTAATTTCATTCTATGAAAAATAATCAAAGCTTTTGTGGTTTCAAGCAAGAATCTAGTTGTCAAAAGAGGGTCCAACCCAGCAGTAGATGGGACAAATGAAGTAATGACTGCACATAAATGACATTTACATTTGGAATTTAGAGGAAATGTGGTCAAAATTGATAGTGTAATCAAAATTGATGAGGTTAACTGTTATCTCAGGTCAACAAGTCATCAAAAATCTGTTCATTTACACTCTTCTGTTACAACTTAAACCTTTTTTCTGTTACACTTTTATTGAAAATTAAGACATTAAAGGCAAAAGCTGGGCGTATTGCACATTTTTACCATATACATTGCTTTTCCTTTAATAACTGAGAAACATTGGAATTCATTACAGTGTACAGTGTTTTCTTACTTATGGCTTCCCGTTCTCAATGGACATAGTCTCCTGGGTTTGAATCCAGTCTGTGGGGCGGTGCTGTGTGGAGTTCTCCTCCTCCTTGTGTGGCTTCTCTTCCTCCCACAGTCCGAAGACTATGCATGGTCATTCTAGATTGACCATAGGTGCGAATGACTGTCTGTTTCTATGAGTTTGGACCTGTGACAGACTGGCCACCTGTCCATGGTGTATTCCACCTCTCGAATCTGAGTTAGATAAGTGCAAACATGGGAAGTGATTCGATGATAGATTAAAATGCAGTAGTTCAAAGATATTGTCAGTAGGTGGAGACAAAGAACAAGACATGCTGAAAGCCATTCAAGCTGTTAGTGCGGTGATCTGGAGATCTGATCAGGTGAACTTGGTGTTCAACTTGTAAAAAGACAAGAAATAAATAAAATAAACCCACAGAAAATAAATATTCTAAAAAAATCTTAAAAATGTGTATAAATAGGCCAAAAGTGTAAGAAAAAAGCATTACAGTAAAGCTGACACTAATTGTAATTTCCAGCCATTTCTGTCAGTTCATCTCTCAGGAGCCAGTCACGGTTTTTTCTGTTGTTTTTTTCCCTTAAAAAGTCTCGATTATTCCTCATATTAAGTACTTAATAATTAGCCTCTGTTTGCTGAGCTGTTGCGCTGCGTGATAATGAATTCAAAATGGATGATGGATAATGCATCCATTTGGGTTAAGATTTCATCCGCTGTTGATGTAAAAAGGGATGATTCCATTAACTGGCACTTTAACCAATTGTTGTTCTCCTCCAACCCAACCCAGAGGTACGGCTATGACCATACCGTTTCACAATTCATCACATGCCTTGGAGATTTATGATCTGCGCCTGGCTGCACTGCGCGAGCGGAAGACATCCAGGGAGCCTTAAAAAATAAAAGCATAAGATGCCCAGATTCAGGTCAGGTGGGGCTATTGCTAGCTGGGTGAATATTAGAACAAATCATAACTTTTAGTATAATGCAATAATTTATTATTGAACAAATTATTAATGGAATTTTGCATTTGCTACTATTAAATTGGCATCCCACAATGAACATAACTTGGCGTACAATTTTGGGGACAAAGCGTGTGTCTTTAAATTATACATTAAATAAACAGCCTACTCCACGTTCACCTGTCCCCTTACTACCCCATACGTGTTTTATTGTGAAATTTAAGTCTGGAAATCTCGGTTTGCTTTGGTTATGGCGCGCTTGATAGTAGGCGCACTTCAATGCCAACTTTCTCAGAGCGCACAGGCGCAATGATCACTGCCAAACACAGCTGAGTGGAAGTGAGGAGACTTCACGCTGCATTCAGTTTCTGAGCATACACTTTTTTCTAACCTAAAAGAACAGAAATTAGAAGGTTTGTCGGTTTTTACGCACAGCACCAGAGCTTCTAGTGACTTGCGTTTACTTTGTCAGTAAACGGTTCTGTTAAAATATCAACTAGTTTGGCTGTTTTCTGGCGGACTTGTCAGCATAATGTGGGGCTTCCAGAGGACGCGGTATGCAGACTGCAACGGTTCTGAGGCCAGTGAAGAGACGGAGATTGTGGTGAATATCGGCGGAGTGAAACAGGTGTTGTATGGAGACGTGTTGACTCGCTTCCCAGAGACGCGACTGGCAGAGCTGGTGGACTGTTCACTCAAATCTTCTGAAGAAATCTCATTAATATGTGACGATTACGACCCTGACACGGGAGAATTTTACTTTGACAGAGACCCCGAAGCTTTTAAGTGCATAATTGAGTTGTATTATTATGGGGAGATACACATGAAACGAGGCATATGTCCAATTTGCTTCATGAAGGAGATGGAGTTCTGGAAAATTGGCTCGGATTTTCTGGATGAATGTTGCAAAAGCCACCTGAAAGAGGTAGAGGATGAACTTGCAGAGATAGCCGAGAAAGTGAGAACTATCCTGGTCGACAGAGAAGGCGATCCGTCTGCAGGGGGCTGGCAGCGCTTCCAGATATGCCTCTGGAGGTTGATGGAGAAGCCAGAATCGTCCCTGCCTGCCCACATAATCGCTATAGTTTCTTTCATCTTCATCCTCATCTCCTCCGTGGTGATGTGCGTCGGCACCATCCCCGACCTGCAGGTGGAGGACTCGGAGGGTAAACTCACGGAGCATCCGGTCCTGGAGGTCATCGAGACCGTGTGTATTGGCTGGTTTACTATTGAATACCTCCTGCGTCTGATCTCTTCCCCAAATAAATTAAAATTCGTACTGTCCTTCATGAACATAATCGACTTCATGGCGATCATGCCCTTCTATGTGGTGCTGATTCTGACCTCCTTCGGCGCGGGAGTGATGGAGCTGGCTAATGTGCAGCAAGCAGTGCAGGCTTTACGCATAATGCGCATTGCGCGCATTTTCAAGCTGGCACGCCATTCCTCGGGACTCCAGACTCTGACATCTGCCCTAAAGAGCAGCCTGAAGGAGCTCGGACTGCTCCTCATGTACATGGGCGTGGGGGTATTCCTTTTCTCGGCTCTGGGCTACACTATGGAGCAGAACCACCCTGACACCTTGTTCACCAGCATCCCACAGTCTTTCTGGTGGGCTGTGATCACCATGACCACAGTGGGGTATGGAGATGTCTACCCTAAGACCACTTTAGGTCGTTGTAACGCGGCTATCAGCTTTCTCTGTGGGGTCATCGCCATAGCCTTGCCTATACACCCCATCATCAACAATTTTGTCTTGTTCTACAACAAGCAACAGGTGCTGGAGACTGCGGCCAAACATGAGATTGAACTGATGGCACTGCGCACCGGCGGCGAGCTCAAGGCTGCATCTGGCTCCCATAAACATATTTGCGGTGCAGGGGCCTGGGACAACGACATGCGTTCCGGTCACAGCGATACATTCATTCCCTTACTGAAGGATCCCAGGGCCGGGGCGGGGATACAGACCGCTAGCATGGACACAAGCTTTGAAAGCACAGCCGAGGCCACTGAACATTTTATCTCATGAAAGGGAAACCCCCCTCGCATAAAAAAGTAATCAAAAGCAGAAACAACATGAAATTAATTGAATTATTCAAACGTAACTTGACAAATTTGGCTTAATGATACCGCCGTGACTCGAGAATGTAAATAGTCTAGTGGACGGAAGAAGGATTTAATGATCTCCAGGGACCTTTAAATGTATTTGAGGAATTGCGCCTGTTAAACAGACATATGTGTGAGATATTGAATTGATGAGTTGTGCCTTTTGCGCAGTGACTCCCTGTAGGATGAGGGGTTCTGTTCAAACAGCCAATACACCGATTCCCCCATGTAGACATCTTATATAACACGCCCATAGTCCTCACACATACTGTAGACCGCATTGTAGCGTGGTCCTCTGTACAGAAATATATACATCACAATAAATGCTTTTAGTAATGCAGACAGGCAGCTTTAGTCAAGAGCACAGAGAAATGTAATGACCCCAGGACTGATTTGTGAGAGTGTATAGACATCAAAACAGAGCTGAAGAAAAGCTGAAGGTGTTTGGATACAGACCACATGCCATACATTCAAATGAGGTAGGTGACTGTATCACTGCAACGTGTTGCAACCAAAGGTGTATGATGGGGACACAAAGCAACATAAGACTGGGGGTGGGATTATTTTTGCTGCTGCCTGTAATCGTCATGGCATCATTGTAATTTTTTTTATAACTGACACTATATGATTGTGAGGTAATGTATCAAACATAAAGCCCGTCTACTGTGCAGGAATTTTAAATGCAGCGTCTGTGTCATTGGACTGAATTTCTCGTTAAACACGTGTTGTCCAGGGGCTTCCTTGCCTGCAAGACATGTTCCTGTACGTGGGTTTAAATTTTTACAGCAGTCGTCACCATCTCTGCAGAGGTTCCGAGGAATAAACTTCACCATCGTATTGTGGATGAGGGAAAGAAGCAACAGGCGAAACAAAAACGCTCATGTATAGATCTATATATTAGTTTTTCAGGGTGCGGGGAAATACAATAAAGAAAAATAGATAATAAATAAATAAATAAATAAATAATAGAACTGTCTAGAAAGCAGGTAATGGATTTTAAAGAAACTTGAAACCACCGTGAATTTTCGCACTGCCTCCCTCACATGTTCCAGAGTGAACTCTTAAATTGCCCTAATGGGGGCTATTTTCAAAGGTTACATTTTCACGGTTTGAAAGGTGTCAGCTCCTACGCCATTAGTCTGAGTGACATGAAATTTGCTGCACAAATAGACCAGTCCTTAGAAAAATTAGGCAGCACAGTAGGGGAGCTATAATTAAAATCTGGCACGTTTCATTCAGATGTCATGTCTAATGTGGCACAATGCAACCTGAGGGACGATTTATGTCAAGACTGGATATCTTTGTGAAATGAACATATAAGAGAGGGAGAGAGTTGTTGCTGAACCATTCTGGAATAACTGACAACATTACAGGCATTAATTACCTTAAATATCCTATAGTGACTGTGAAATGGTCTCCTGGATGGCAGTTTGGCTTGCTGATGGGTGGTTATAGCTGCCCTCTAATCTGATATCAATACAATTTTCAGCTCAGCCTTATAAGTCATCCTTGTTATTAAGGTCTTCTCTTCACTTTAGTCAAACTTTAGTTGAAATGTTTGATTTTTTTTTTGGACAAGCTGGCATTTATAGCTACAATAAGTAAGAGTATGAAGCATTTTCTGCTTTCATTTCAGCCAACGATCTGAACGATATTTCACAGTCTGTGGTTTCAAGTGATTTATCTTAACTTTTAAATCATCGCTCTCAGCTGAAAGCCCCTAAAGTTCTACAAGGTAACTTTTTTATTGCAATTTTCTTATGAGGTGGGTTATTATCTGAATAGTTTATGATACATTTTGTCTTGATATTTTATGATATCTGTCCTGAACAACTTTAGATACATAGAGTAACCCCTGATTGCAGAGAACTCAGCTGGTCATGTTTTAGTGTCTCTCTGGATTGTCATAACATGAAATTCTTGCTGCCTTTACAGACAGCTATCATTAATCCATACTAAAGGTCTGTATGAAGGACTGTAAAGCTCATAGTTTGCATAGTGGATGTGAAAGATAACCCCATGTCTATGTGTAAGTGCAAGAATGTTCAGAATGCTATGACCTTCCAAGGTGACTAAACTAAAAATTCACAGCAGAGTCCTTTTCAATATATAGCAGCTGTATGCACCTCATAGGGAGTTATAGTAAATCATACTGCAGGAGAAATAAAACTTGAACAGCTTAGTTTTAGGCATTATAAGGTGACTGTGTGCATCTTAAGTAATTAATGAATCATGCATATTTATGCATTCACAAGATAATTAATTGTGCCTACAGTTTTAGGAGCTACTGTAGGAGCACCCCCAATCAGAAATCACTGAACAGTTTCTGTAGCCTTAACTTAACTTTTCAGCCTTAAAAAATGTATTATCAGCTACTTTAAAGGTTCAAATATTAAGTACAAATAAGTCACATAATGTAGTTATTATAAAAGAATCCCAGTTTGTTGGTTAAGGTTAAAAGTTGGGATTTAAACCTGTTGGGGAAGCTAAAAGTAAAGAGCAACATGTTACTCTCAAGCGCTGTGATTGCTACATTACTACATCACCTGACACATCTTACAAGATGTCAGTTTGAAGAGAAAGAGGGCACTCCTTCTGCACGGCTACATCTTCACTAGTGTTTTCCATTTAGCTCGAGCCAACCTGAAAGAAAGCCCGTGGAGAAGGTCAGGAAGGACTCTCCAGGCTGTCCTCCCACACACATCCCACACAGGGCCGCTATCTCTCCCGGCCAGTAGCAGACTCACGCATGTCAAAGCCTGCGAGAAAGGCCTTTGTTCACGCTGACAGGTGGGACTGGAATGTCAAAGGCATGCATTGTGCAATGGAACAATGTTATTACAGCGCACATGCAAACACACACATGCATGCTCATGTTCAAATTTAGATGTATAAGCACACACATACACCCCCCCCCCCACCCCCCCACCTAACGCCTACCCATTCTACAAGCCCTCACACATATACATAGTTGTTCACCCGCATGCCCACGGTCATGTGTGATCTACTCTGCAGTGGCTTGCTGTGATCTGCTTGCCAATTGCCAATTGTTACACCCACATGGCGGTCATCCATTACATTCAGTGGGTTTTAAAGATAAACATTTGCACAACATTGTACTCATTATCCCATTCTCCAACATAGTACCAATTATAATCCAACCAGATAACGCTTGTTACTACTGAATCAATATATATTTATATTCTTTAAGCTTGTGAAATCCAAGAGACATCATGGTATGGAGGAAAACCATTTTTGTTTAAAAAACTGTTAACATTTGGTGCGAAATGGTCAACCAATTTATCTACACACTTAAAAAACATTTGAAAGGATCATCTGTGCCAGCACACAGTGAGGGTGGAAAAGATTTATCAACAGTAAAAGCTATACAGCACGCTATGTTTGTTTGATATCACACAATATTTATATCACTGACTATTTTATTATATCTGCATTATGCTTGTGTGGCTTGTTATAAATAAACATTTAACAAATTAACTGCTTGACTGCCACCTGCCAAATCTGCATGTGTTTCAGGAAATCAAAGCGCTTCTTAAAACTCACGCATCCCCTCCAGTTGACTCCCGATTGTTAACTGGTGGCATACCGGCACCCTAGTACTGGGTTACACCCAAAAATTTTGATGACAGCATGGACACACTGATGCCTCTCCCATTTCTCCACTCCTTTGACCTTTAGAACAAGGATCATGCACACGTTCCCCATCTAAAAATAGGGAAGTCTCTGTAGGTATCCTGTATACAAATGGTGCAGACAAATAAAACACAAACTAAAGCTAATTATGTTTTACATGTCCCAAAGCAGCAGTTTGGTCTGCTGCTCTTTAATGTTGTTGTAAAATGTGATTTTAATATGAAAAGCTTTTATTCACCGTCTGGGTATCCTGTGTAGATGTCCACAAGGTAAAATAAAACAGAAAACAAGACAGCACTGCCAAAAAAAAGACAGAAAATTAAGGTAAAGTTAAAATTACCAGAAAAAATACAAACACAAAATGTAAATAAAATGAATTAACATGACTAAAAATTAATGGTGGCAACAAAAAATGACAATTTAAAGACAGTGTAGCTATAAAAGGAAGTTTTTTAAAAATGAATTCACTGAGTCTCTGACACTTCTCCGTCTCCAGGCAGGTTAATCTGAAGCTGTGGAGCTCTGATGCAAAATCACCCACTGCAGAGATAAACCTCATGTTTGGAAAAGCCAGGAGGGACGGGGTCATATAGTACTGTGCAAAAGTCTCGAGTCACCCCTTTCTTGTCATTTCTTTAAGTAGTCTTCAAGAATAGTTTTCCAGGTTTCTTAAAGGACATTCAAAGCTCTTCTTTGGATGTTGGCTCCCGTTGCGCTGGTGTTGGGGTGGAGCCATTTACTTAAATCATCAAATCTACGCTTCAGAGGACAATCTAACGTCACTCCTGGAGTGTGTCTGAAAATGAGAGAAGAGAAAAATAAATGAAGATAAACAAAACAAATGCCATTTAAACTTTCAGGCGCATTGCTGATGCAATAGTACCCAAGATCACACTAAAAACAGATCGTGTCGGCCCTGAAACTGTACAAATGGGATACATTTGAATAGATTCATATCCTGCAGAAGATGGTCAAATGCCTTCATTTGAATAAGAATGGGAGCGCTAAGGCTTAACAGCCCACCCCGGCGAGCACTACTGCTGCTTGAAAGATATTTTCAGCTGCAGGAAAGGGAAAAGGTAATCTCCCTGATGTTAGATTCAGAAAAAGAGGGAAAAACATATTTCACAAGATTGCGTGCCCAATGAGTTTCATCTTTTTTCAGCAGAAATGTTCAAAACGCTGCGTAGGTGTACCCTGGAGCACTTTGATTCAGGCAGAGCTGCATAAAATTGCATGACAATAATTACATAGATTAAATCTGACCTTCAACAAAATAGCAGAATGGGATGATGCACTGATCCCACTCAACCTGTCTGCTAAAATTATTTTCATAGCCTTTTTTCCCCTCCTCGTGCACCTTTATCACTTTTTCCACTTTTAGTTTTGCAAAAAAATTTCTTTTGCAAAACATCTGTTCCTGTGGGTTTATAAGAACACCAGTAAGAAATGTACAGTATCCTGAAGTAAATAACAGACCTTCATTTGGAATGCCAAATAACCTGTGCCCAGTCACTGCATTATTTAAAATGTAGCCTCGCAGCTGAATGTGCCAAAACCTTTCAAGGTGTCAGTGCAAAGTGGTAAACAGTGAAAACAATCCCGTTCTTTTCTGGTGGTATATTATAGAGAACTAAAAAAAATAAATAATAGAAAAATAAAATGGAAAACAAAACTGAAAATGCATTATGAGAAAAATGACTCACCTGTAGACTAGTTCTCACTGGTGAGTTTTTTACTTTTTGTCTAAGGGACTAAGAGAGATGCTGTCTGATGCAAAGCTCCTGCAGAGATATGAATGAGGGTTTTGCAAATGCTATGAATCTGTTTGAAGACACCTGCAAGAGAATACTGAGTGATAAACACCATCATTTAAAAGAAATTAGCAATAACTATCCCCATAGATTGCAGTGGTACCTGATTACCATTATATCTTTTCTTTCAGTGAAAGTGAAGATTTATGCTCAGAGAGTGGAAAGATAAACTATGACAAACATAAACATGTTCCCACACATGTCTGTCTACCAGTCTTAACACACCCATTCAGCTGGGAAGAGCTGCTGGGGGGGAAAAAAAGCATGTGTCAAGAGTTTAATACTGCCCTTAGTTCCAGTGTAAGCTCAGTACCTTGAGATCAGGTAGGGAAGTTATGACCTGATTTTTTTCAGGGTTGTTAACTGAGGGTGTTTTGGAGTGCCCGTTAATGTGAAATATAGAGTGGGTGCTTCCAGGCTATCACAGTGTAATACACTGAATTTCGGGGAGGTAATTTGCTGTGACCTTAACTCACTGAAAACATCTGTGGTGGTCCCCTGCTGCTTCAAAACATAGGCTCAGGAAAGTTGCATCAGTTTGCTTTCAGGAAAACATCCTATTTGATTCACAGAGCGGATTGTAAATTAGCTGTTTAGATTGAGGTTTGGATATGAACGTGTGTGGTTTACTAATTCTCTCTGCTAGCCCTCTTATGGACTTGCCAGTTGTCCAGTGTGTACCCTGCATTTTACCATACAACAGCTGGGATCAGCCCTCTGTGATCCCATTGGATAAGCATCTACAAAAAACTGGGTGAACGGATTTATATAGCGTATGTTCAACCAAAGGGTACAACAAAAATATTTATGAACTCAATATATCAGCTTAATAGTCTCTCATTGGTTTTTATTAGTTATTGTGTTGGAATCCTAATATGCAAACATGGCTTTATGATAAACCTGCTCACTGAGCCTTAATCTAAAAAATAATTGCGATGCTCACTATGTCTCGCTGATGAATATGTTTACTCTGTGATGTTAATTGCACCATTTAGTTTCCTGTGTTACTGTTTCAGAAAAAACTAAATGCAATTAAATTAAATTAGGACTGCTGATCAGTAAAAAAAAATCCCACTATATTAAATTTGATTCTATCACAATAATATCGACAGTAAACCAAACATTTGTGGTCAAAGAGGAATCTAGTTGCCTTTTCAATTTGAAACTCAAAGTGTAGCTCCAATAAACAGACCATGCTATGGCTCCTAAATGAGACTAGTCTATACTTTTTTTTCTTTTTCACCAAATAAAGTCAGATCTTTCATCAGCAATAAAAGGGTAAAACTAATACTTGTAGAAAACTTGTACTAAACTTTTCAGAACATGGTGGAAATAGTACTCACAGAGTGGGCAGGATGGCAAAGAAGTCCGCGGCAATTATAGACATGACTTCATATAAGGTCATAAGTTTAAAACGTTTACTTAACCAACTCAATAAGTGTGACCAGAGAAAGGCCAGTTCACCCCCCCCCCCCGCTTTAGCCTTTATACTAAGCTAGGCTAATTGCCTCCTTGCTTGAGAACAGTATTTAATATACAGTAAAGACCTCTGAGTTGCCTTTTTGTTTGTTATCTTAACTCCTAGAAAACCTTTGAGCCATTCCTTTGAAAATTTAACACAGAACATCAATACAAACAATGCATACATTCAGCCACTGAAGGCTTTGTTTAAACCAGCCTCAGTGAGGGCAGGAAAATAATCTCTTCTTTATATTCCACTGTTTTCATGCTGACACTGCTGTGTCCCCCAGAGTAAAATGAACATTCTTTCAGCAAATATGAATATGTAAATTAAAAGTCAGAATCTTGGTGTATTTATTCTTGTTGTTACCGACTTGTTATGCATTGTGTCACAGTCTTTGAATTGTCATTTTGTGCCTGTGCACTGTGTTCTGTGTCACAGCTTTACACTTTACTGTTGTGCTGAGTGCTTTGATCAGGGCCTCGGACAGCTTCAAAATACTTTTTCAAAGCCAAAGCTCATTAAAGCTGCCCCCGTTTGTTTAAAAATCAATCCATTCACTGCTTGATTTAAAAAAAAAAAAAAAAAAATTTATTCAATTA
>VUQG01005502.1:17369-35086 GCA_015106755.1 Etia nguti | reverse complement strand
TAATCTGCTCGATTTAAAAAAAAAAAAAAAAGCAAATTAATTCAATTAAAGCATTATAAAAAGCAGCATATAAAAGAAAAAAAAAGGCTCTCCTTTGTACCACAGTCAGTATAACAAAGAGGTATGACTGTCTGCGTTCTGTCTGGCACATGTTGTTCCCTCTTTGCTCACCTAGTCAATTCGCTGATGCCCTTCACTGATGGTTCTTGCTTCAAAAATGGATTACAAAGGGCATCTTGTAGTGGCCCTGTGTCACTTCTACTGATAAATGTATGGACATCCCATTAAGGAAACTGCCCTCAAGAGACCAGCGCTGTAGTGATAGATCTGAGCTGCCCACTGACACAGTTTCAGGTGCTGATTATCTTATCCAGAGACAATGAAGTTTTATGGAGTGGAACATCCTCGTCCTGTAGTGGGTTCCAACAATAATTACAATCAATTTAGGGTGGCAGGTCATAAAAACAATATTTAGTGGGGGTATTATCAGATGTATACCTCCTCTGGGTTGTGAGATTTGTCTCTGTCATAAAAGACTTCAGTCATGCATGTTCCATTTCTCAAAGTGTGACAGCTTTGCAGTATTGTAATATCCAGCCTGGGCTTTCTACCCCTGGAGGCTAACAAGAGGAAATTAGGTAAAGTTTTATACAAATACAATACTTTTCAAAAGTGTTGAGTTGTGCCTATTTCTTTATTTGTATTTCTTATATTTTGCTTGTATGGATTCAGACTTTCATGTAATTTTTTAAAGCGGTCTGAGCAACAGTTCTCCAGGGTCTCTGAAGGTCTTTAAACGTTTTTCTTTGGGTATTGGCTGTTTTTTCACTCATCACTTATAATTTCTTCCAAATTCTTTAGTTGAATCTATGAAAAATGTCAAAAATAACCAAATTTGACAGGCATACAATATCTCAGCATGGTGTATAGTGTGTACTTAAAACGTTTTAAAGAAATTTTTTTAAGAAGCAAGTAGAGGACAAAATAAGAAGTGCCGGGACTAAAATGACTTTCTGCAGGAGATGATGATCAGTGTCCTAAAGTCACGTCCTTAAGAAACAGGAACCTGAGAGATACATCTGGCCATTCAGACGATTAAATCTACTGTTCAGTGAAGCATCATCAGAAATGGTCTCAGTGGAAGGGTTGCTGTCAAGAAGCCATTTTTTAAGTAAGGAAAACAGGGAGAAAAGCCTGTGAAAATATACAAACAAAAGAGGGGCAGCAGGTCTTATGGAGGGATGAATCCAAATGGTAAATATTTTATTCAAATCATTGCCAGTATTTAGTTGGTCAGGAGAGAGGTACAACAGTGAGTGTCTACAGCCATCTGTAAAAACAGTTGAGGCTCTGTCATGGTTCACGCTGCATTTCAGTCAGTGGTGTTGGAGATCTTGACAAAATTTACTGAATTATAAACACAGAAAAGTATGGTCAGATTTTGATCCACCATGCAATACCATCTGGAAGGCATCTGATTGGCATCAGGTTGATTTTTCAGCATGACTGCCAATGCAGTAAAAGCATATCTGGATAGAAAGACACACAATGGATTGGCCTCCCTAGAGCCCAGGCTTCAACATTATTGAAGCAGTGTTGGATCATCTTGATGGAGAAATAATAGGCAGCCAACATCCAAAGAAGAGCTTTCAATGTCCTTCAAGAAGCCTGGAGAACTTTTCCTGAAGACTACTTAAAGAAATGTCAAGAAAGCTTCCCTAGGAGAGTTCAGAGAGTGTTGAAGAACAAAAGGTGACCATACCAAATATGCTTCAATAAATCCCTGTACCATTTTCCTGTTTTATAAAACAAAAAGAAATGCGGTTTGAATAAAGACTATTCACAGTGCTGTAGGTAAAATCCATTTTATGAAAATTGCAACAACCACATCCAAAAGCATCAGAGTACTGAATAAGACTGCACTCGGAGGGTAGGGTTATGTGTGCTGGTAATTACCTTACAAAAATGAAGTAATGAAGCCATTTGCAAATACTGGACAATTATGAGTAATAGTTGATCTAATTACTGAAATAAATGAAATTTCTAGGGGAAAAGATGTGCTTGCTTTTTTTGCTGTGAGCATCATGAGAACAACAGCACATAAATACTTCCTGTAAATTCCATTAAACACTTAAGTTGTTTTTTTTTTGTTTTTTTTATTAAATAAAGGTTTAGTAAAACAAAGGTTAGTGTAAGAACATTGGTAAAATCCATGCAATTTTATTATCCCTACATAAAACACGGCCATGACAAACCCAAAGTTTTATAGATTAGAAGATTGAGCCCATCATTCTTTAAATATAGATCATCTGTAAAGTGCACAGGAACACATAAGCCTCAGTAAAATGTCAAATCACAGTTTTTAAACTTTGGCTGTCTAATCTAGTCAGTTTTTGTGGGGGAGTGGTATATTTTCTTATCTATATTAACTTTGAGAAAAACTAAGGAGCGCATTTCCCAAAAGTTGAAGATTTATGTCTTGAGCCAGGAGAAAGCGAGCTTTAATAGAGCGATTTCAGCTCCTGGCTAATCCTCCACAATCATGCACAGTCAGTTTCCTTAAAGAAAAAAGATTAAAAAACTGAGATCTATTCAGATGCTCTGTTATATGTGACAAATGATCTCTTTCCTTATTAGTTTTATTTTTTTAAACTTAGAAACAGTTGACTTAAGCTAATCTCAGTGCCTGTCAATGACACATGATTCCTCAGTGGTCTTAACCTCGTTTCTAACTGCTCTGAACAAGTTTCAGTGGCTGCTGGCAGCTCTGTGTGACTCCAATGCAAGCGCCGCAACAACAGGTGAAAGGTCTGTTATAAGCGCTGCATAAAGCCCCCCAGCACAAATGGGGCAGATGATAATCCAATGGAGCTCAGTGAAAGAACATCAGTGAGGAGACATGACAACTTATGGGAGAGGATGCGAGGGGTCCTCAAGGAGATTTAGATGTCAAACCGTGATGAAATGCCGAGTCCTTGGCTTTGTGATCAGAGGTAATTAAACTCTCTGAGCACTCTCCGTTTGTCCTCTGCATGTGTCACGGTGGGTGATTACACATGAACTGTAATCAAGAAATCAATTTGGAAAGACAGAAAAATTATAGAATGAGACATGGCAGGAGTAGCTGTGGCAAGGTATTGAGATGAAAGATGTTACATCAGCTTCTGATCCGGCAGTGTGTACAGCCTGAAGGGAAAGGAGGAAATAATCTGTCTGTTTTAAAGGTGGAAATGAGCTTGTCAAGGAAAGATCACACACTGCCTATTCACATGAGGATCAAATGGATCCAAAGTCAGCTTTGGAATAACATAAACCTGACTTCCTCTTCCCCAAGTTAAATTGACAAGTATAAAGCATACCAAATCTTTACCCACAGATGTCGTAATGGCCTTACTTGGCCATATCTCGATACTAAAAGGATATCTTCCCTCTTTAACAGCCATCATGAGTGCAGCTTTATGTTCTTCATCGATTGTGGTGCAATTCTCTTCATATTTTAGTGCCACGATCCCAGTTTTCCTCCACCTATGTCTGCATTTTTACTGAGATTTTGATGGATGCTGTTTTTCGTTGTTTTCCTGTGTCTGGGGATATTGAGGTAACCTCACACAACCTTTGTTCCTGCAGTAAAACAGCGGTGATTTGTGGCACAGTGTTAAATGTGGCATCCATCTAGGCAGAGCCTCTTAATAGCAAAATTCCCCGGAGAGCATGGGATGCCATTTACAACAACCAATCATACAGTAGGGGAAGCAACCTCAGTTCTCTTTGCCAATAATGGGATAATGCACAAATACTACATCACATTTCATTCGCCATGTTTATGTTGTCAAGTAGTGAGGTGATATACGAGCAGGAAAATAACACGAATAAAATCCACAGGATATATTAATTGATCAAATGTGCTGAAGGAATACATGGTGATCCTAAACATGCACAGGTTTGACGGATAAACAAAAGTGCCATCAATCTATGGTAAAAACGTGGGAAGGTTGATAAAGGGTTCAGTGGGAGTGTGTTACTTTTGTTAAGTGCTTGCACGGTAATGGCCTCGAGCTCCTGAAGGCAGCCACAGCGTGACTTCTCTCACCCACCTTGAGGAAAGCTTTTAATGAGTCTGACAACCTTTTCTCTTATTACAGCCTGAGCTCAAACACACTCAGCATAAAAAGGTGAGTATGACCTACGAAATATCAAAGTTGAGGAATAAAGGTGAACAACATCAGCACAGGTAAAAAAAAAAAAACAGAACAACCCCTGTGCAAATAAGTTTTTTTGTGTGTGTGTCTTGTTGTGTTGGAAATGTAGTCTTGGAATTTTCTTTTTAATTCTGATTAACTGTTATTCAGTCATGACTGCTGATAATTGGGGACTTGGCTCTGTTCTGATGCCTCCCTTCTCTTCCATCTGAATACTTGCAAACCCAGAGGCTGTAGGAGTAGCAGCGAGCCCCGAGCACAGAGAAGATCAGGCATCGATATGAACAAGTATTGCACTGACTGAGTCAGACACAGTGTAAAAAAGAGGACCTTGAGAGAAGGTGGGTTACAAAGTGGATTGGTGGTCTGAATGTAGGCAGGCCAAAGCTGCCTGAATAGTAGTCATTAAATGAGATTTTCCAATAGGATGCATAAAAGGGTTTCAGTTAGGCCGTTAGCTGATGTGGCCCTGAGATGATCTGCTGGGATTGTGGCTGAGCTTCAGTTTGTGCCCTGCATGAAATAATGGTACGCTTGATTATACCTCAATGTTTTGTGCAGTAATTACTGAAAAAAGAAGAAGCATGAGACTAAGGGAGAACTTCTTTTCTGTTCTGGACGAGGATCAGAATCAAGAACTGGTTCGAAGCTTACCAACCCCTCTGAATCACTCGTACAAACGTATCAATTCATTTTATCAGTGCTGGCATGTTTTACTGACAGTTGCAAAACAATGACGTCAAAGTCGTGGCAGTGCAGCTTTTGCACATCTGAGTCACATGCAAGCCTTTTTCTAATCTGTTTCTACACTCTGTTCAAACCAGAGATAATAAAACTCTTTCCCTGATGGTCTAAGGAGCTTGGAGTTTTCTTTCCAAGCTCCTTAGACTACGATGGCCTGGATGACTGAGAACCTTCACAGACATATCTTCCCTGATGCTGAAAACTTACCCATTCTGAATCATATGCATAACTAATAATGATTTTGGTTTCTCTAAAATCTGAAGAATATCCATCCATCACTAGAACAGCATAATATGCTAACTCACTGCAGACTTTTAACCTTCTGTTTTACTTCGGCTCAAATTTTGAAGCGTCACTCGGCTCATTGTCCTGGTTTTCCAGTAGAAGATACAATATCAGTCCCACCGCATCATCTTCCTTTTAAGAAAAGGCTCTAAAAACCGATTATTCATTTCCTGCTCATCACCAAAGAGCAGACAGTAGAAGATACTAAGTAGGCTGAATGGTGGAGATCAAAACCACAGCAAAAAGAGTTTGCATTTGCATTAAAATCCAAAAAACATCTCTAAATGAATGATTGCTGCATGTGTGATGTAACCTTTTTGGCTAATATGCCAGAAATACATCAAAATATCATTTACATGTCTAATTTGCTTAGTAGTAATACAGCTTTGTACACATAAATCTTTCTAGTGAACTTTTATCAGCAAAATGTACTTTGACAGCTTTTGATTATATATATTACTGTATAACATTATGGCATTTTTACTTAACATACATTACAGAGGTAGAGCTGAAGCCATTTAATATAAACGGTGGGTTTTTTTAGAGTTCTCTGGCTCCCATCCACAGTCCTAACACATGCATGTTAAGCTTCTTAATTAATCATAGGTGGGTTTTCTCATCTCCTCATAGAGGAACAAAAGGTAAGAAAATGGAAAAGAGGACAAAAGATCAACAGAATATTCTGTCAATTTAATGCGAAAAATCAGTTGTACAAAGTCAAAAAACAAATTCCTTTGAAAATCAAGGTATTTCTTCTTTGCTCAACTCAGAATAAAATGTGAGTCTCAACAAGCTGTTTTAGTTTATTGATGCGTCCTGAAGAAAAGAAATCAAGACTATTGTTGCCGATAGAAAAAAAACACACTGAGAAGACTGCAACGCTAATATAGTGAAAAATAAAACAAAATTCTATTTCAAATTTGCCAAGTTTAATGTGTTCTAATATGTGATAATTAGCAGCAATCAAAGAAAATCACATCTCCATTATTGCAGAACAAAGTCAGAAAGGCTACAGTAATTTTCTAGTCTCCAAGCCTCGCATGTGATCTATTAGACTTTATGTTCATCATTAGTAGACAGTTAGACAGACTCCATTCCTCTGTGCTCATCAGCACTTAGAAAAGCTTCACACACTTCTAAACCTCAGAGCCTGTGGGTTGTAGAAGCACAAGCAGATTAAAGACAAACAGAAAGGGACGTTGTTAAGGTCGAGTTGAATGCACCTGCTCACAACCTGAGAGAATTTTCATAAGAGGGAATTAGGATTTGAACCACTGAGCCCACTTCCTCAACCTTTAACCTTCGGGGTACAATTCAAAGAGGTGGAATGGAAGACATACATCAATCCATTTGAGTTCTCCTTCCACTCTCTGGGGAACGTTTATGAACAAGGTTTAATTTTCATAAGTAACAGCCTCAAGAGGCTCCAATGTTTTATATGCTATAAAAGCAATAAATTACAGTCCAGTGCACTCACTGTGATCAAGGCGTGAGTATGGGGGTGTGTGGGCATGCAGAAGATATATACCCATACACAATATGAAAGAAAGAGAGAAAAAAAGAAACCTAAAGAAGGAAAAAGGGAGATATTTAAACACATCCAGAAGAGGTCAGCTGCAAGACTGAGCCATTGCACTGCCCACTCACTCCCACATGCTCAACATCATTAAAAACAAAAGGGCACAACTGAAACAACGCTGCAATCTGCAACACAACAAACAAGTGAGACAGATCTGTTGGTGGAAGCGTGCACCATGAGAATCTCACAAGAGCTCTTCTTTTCTCTTCTACCAAGGATGTCCATTTCTGGTCCTAATCTCTGGACTATCAGTTGATTATTCATGAAAATATGTTTAATCACTTATGGAAGTGAGAGCATTTTTAAACTCTGGGTTACTTAATCTCAATCTGCGATCATAAATCTTACAGAAAGCAAGTCTTAAAGAAAATCAATTCAGTGAGAATATATTAGAGAATGCATTTGGTTTAACACGTTTTTGGCTGGGATATACTGAGTAAATGACCCACACTGCCTATTCAGCCCTCTGGGCTGAAAATTTATTGAGCATCTTACGCCACCCGGTGGGCTGGACAATATCTAAACAAAGGGGGGAATAAATGACAGCTCACAAGAAACAGGCTGGGTTATATGTGAAAACATGTTTTATTTGCCAGAGTTAATTCAAAACATCTGTTTCACAGTCACATTATTAATTGTGAGTCTCTGTTATTTAAGACCAAGCTGACTGCCAGTTAAATAAACAACTTGTTTATGTTTCAGAGCTTCAGGGCTGTCGCAAACCACCTCATTTATATAGAATACATTTTGAGGAGGGTTATTGAGCCACTTCCACAGATACTCCAGGTTGGCATCACACTGCCAGGGGTTCCCTGTTATGGCCATCTGAAAAGAGGATTTTTTGTCATCCAGCAGACCTGAGGGGAGATACCGTAGCCGATTCTGATTAAGCAGCAGAAGTTCAAGGTGTTGCAGACCCTGGAGGAGCGTCACTGGCAGCTCTCGGAGCTGATTCTCCTGCAGAAACAGCTGGGAGAGCTTCAGGTTGTGACTAAAGGTTGAAGGCTCCAAGGAAATTAATTTGTTCCCAGCGAGGTTTAGTGTCTCGAGGTGATGTAGGTTTTCTAGAGTGTTGGGCTGTAGCTCTTGCAGATGGTTATGACTTAGGTCGAGATTTTCCAGATGAGGCAGCTTCTGAAGCAGAGCAGCTGAAATGCTCACTAAACGGTTCCAAGACAAATCCAGCCAGATGAGACTGCTGTTGTCAGAAAACCACTCCCCATGAGCTTTTTCAATTAAATTATTCCTCAGCACCAGACTACGGAATAAGGAATGGTCGAAGACTTTTGGGGGCAGATGAATCAGCTGATTACCTGTGAGATCCAACGTATTCAGGCGAGGAATGGCACCCAGTAGATCTGAAGGAAGGCTTGAAAGATTAGTGTGATACAGCTGGAGGTAGTTTAAAAGAGGCACAACACTCAGATGTCTGGCTGTAATGGAGCTGAGGTTTGTGGACAGGATGGACAATCGTGTGGTGTTTGGATATAAACCATCTGCAGGAAAATATATGAGGGAGCTTTGCCTGCACACCACCTCTGCACTCGAAGGTAGAAAAGAGCAAGAGCACAGATCTGGGCACGAGTGGGTGCCTCTCGTTTGGTAAGCATATTCAGCCAGAGCAGTGAGAGTAAGAAGTAGCCACAGGTTCATCTTTAAGAAAAAATACACTGAGAAGAAAACAATAGTGTAAAAGATCAACAGGTAATAAAACTGTGACAATGTGATTATAAATGTGTTGTTACCTGAAAAGCACAGCTGAAATTCCTTCAGGTTTTGATCGCAGACTTGATTTTGCACAACTCTGAGGATATTTGATTCCAGCAATGAGTCAGGACAAAATGTTGCAAAAGGCAAACAAAACCAAGCAAACAAAGTGAGTGGTTACCGTTTTCTGTACTTTCTAAAAGTAAGTTGATGTTACCACACATAAATCAATATTTTTTTTTCAGTTTTTCAAGAACACAATGTGCAAGGGTACATGTGCGATACATTATTAATTAACTTGTGCAAAAAGAAAGCAAATTACAAAAATAGGCATTAGGCTTCATTTCTTTCCTTCAGCTTCACAATCATATGTTGCTTCTTGAGATTCTTCTTTTAAAGAGTTCAACCTGTTAAAGGAGTCATTTTAGGAAATGTGCGCTTTATTTTCACTTTGGTTTTAGCAGTTTAATGATTAGAGGGATACTATTCCCGAGAATAGCAGGTTATCATACAATAGGCTGGAAACAGGTGAAATGGTTGGCCTGGTTTTGGCCAAAAAGCTCCCTACAAATGTCATTCATTGTTTGACCAAAAACAACAAACAAACAAACAAAACAGGGGGTTTTAGAGATCTCTAGAGGTTCTGGTGGGTGGATTATTTTCCTTTTTAGACAAACCCAGGCTTCCTGTCCCTTTATGTGTGAAGCTAAGCTAAATGCCAACGTAAAATCCATGATAATAGTGTAGACTTTCTCATTTAAATTTAAACAAGAAAACAATTTAACATGCACACACTGCATTTTAAATTTAATGAAATAAAAAAGACAATTCTCGAATGTCTTATTTATATCAGATTTATTTATAGTCATGTAATTATCATGTTTCAGTGATTAAAATCCGACAGGCCGAACTGGATTTCTTTTCATGTTAGATAATGACCAGCAGGAGTAATATTACGACTGAAGGTTTAGTTCATTTGCTGTTAGGGATATTATTGAGAGACCTGCTAGAGGCTGAGGTCCAGCGCATGTGATGGAGTCTGGCAAGAAAACCTTTTTCTTGTTCTTGTGAAGCCACCTCCATAGATACTCTGCCTTCCCGTCACAGAGCCAAGGGTTGACTGTCAGGTCGAGGCCATCCTCTTCCAGCAAGTGAAGTTCATCCAGCAAACCTGGAGGGATGTGGCTCAGCTGGTTTTCATCCAGACTCACGTGTCTGAGCTGACTGAGTCCCTGGAACAGGTTTTTAGGCAGCTTGTTGAGTTTATTCTGAGTGAGGAAGAGATGTGTGAGGCTACGCAGGCTCTGAAATGCAGATCCGTTCAGAGTGTCTAGCTTGTTGTTCTGCAGGCTTAGCCTCTCAAGTTTGCTCAGTTGGCTCAGAGAATTTGCTTGTATCTTATCCAGACGGTTGTTTGAGAGGTCAAGGTTCTCCAGGTGGGGCAGCTTCTGAAGCAGATTAGTTGGGATCTCTGTTAATTCATTTCCAGATAAATCCAGCCAGGTCAGGCTGCTGTTATCAGAAAGCCACTCTGCATCAGCTTTTCTAATAAGGTTATTCTTCAGCACCAAGTTCTGTAGTGGGGTGTGGCTGAAGACATCTGCAGGCAGATTGCTTAGCCTGTTTCCGGTGAGATCCAAAGTGTTGAGGTGAGGAACGCCCCTGAGGAGATGAGAGGGAAGGCTGTGCAGGTGATTGTTGTACAGATGGAGCCCTTGCAACTTGGGTATGGCATTTAGATGGGCCTCGGAGATGGAGGTGATGTTTGTGAACTGGATAGTCAGCAGGGTGGTGTTCTCCGGGAGACCGTCAGAGGGGAACTCTGTCAGGGGAACCTCATTACAGACCACCTCATTTCTTCTGGGATAACAGGTGCAGAGAGCTGGGCAGGAAAGAGCTCTGTGGCAGAAACATGACAACCACAGAAAAGCAAGAACACACCAGGACTTCATATCTAGAAAAGAACACGGGTAGAAGAGTTAAATAAAAGGAAATTATTGCATCTGCATTTACTACAAAACAATACTACAAGTAACAAATCTTCAAGTCAGTTTATGCACATGGCAATCAGAGACACGAATGACAGTGAAACCCCCCCCAAAAAAATACCTACTGCAGTTGAATCTGTGTCCATCTGCAGGCTGCTGCTTATACCAGATTCACCACTGTTCACTTCCAAATTACTCATTTGTGGAGACAAATCTCCCAAACTAATCATTACTTATTGTGTAAACAAGGACCAGTCACTGCACAGTCATTTGTCAAGGACAGCAGTTACAACAGACTGAGTAGCTCATACCTCACGGGAAAGTACAAGAATAAAATACTATAGTTCTACTAAAAACTCCTGATCCTGAAATAGGTTGTTGAAGTCTATTAGTTAATGTCAGAAAATAAAATACATTATTGGCTGATTGGTTACTATTGAGTAAAACATGAAACTAAAAAAAAAAATTGTACTTTGGGGTTTTTTTTAAACAGTGGAAAGGGGGTGGGGTAGGCAAGGAAGGAAGGAAGGAGGGAGCTTGTGGAAAGGGTAAAAATAAGCATTCCAAAATTTGGTGGATTTATTTTTCTTGAAATGATACTTATCAGCAACACATTATGTTTGATCAGCAGGAGTGAAAAAATATGTCATATGCAAACAGTTTAAAGTCAGCCAACTCAGGCCTATCAGTTCTAATAGTTTGTAGCGTGCGTCCAGTTAAGGGACACATCACACATAACGTTGAAATTCAATTATTTTGCATACCTCACTGTTTAAATGGTACAGCCTCTTTCCATTTAACAGCCAGCTGTTTACTATTATGTTACAAATATGGAAACATACAGATGCCAGGAGCAACAGTGGAGCAATTAATGTTTTTCCCAGAGGTGAGATCTAATAACCATTTGAGTATATTGAACTCATTTCAACAGTGAGAGCTCATTAGAAGGAATTGAACATGATTAATTGATAAACAGAATTCAATTAAGCTATTTAGCGATTAGCTGAATAGAATGCCAGCCGTGATAGGACTGAGGGCAGGAACCCCCGGGGTCGAGACGCTGGTGGTGGAAATAAAGATGGAGGCTTGGATGGAGCTCGAGTAACATGGGAGAGGTAGAGATTGGGGGGAGGTGGGCTGCAGAAGTGTGTGCAGGGAGAATGACAGAGGAGCAGTGAGATTTAAAGTATGCAAAGTTGAGGCTGACATTCCTGAAGAAGGCAGACAGAAAGATGATTGGACTAAACCAATGTGGTCGGCAATGAGTTTAATGGCGTGGGAAAGTGGAAGTGATATAAAGCATAGATTAGCCACCAAACACCCGGGAAGAAGCCAGATGTGTGATTATAGCTCTTCCTTATTGAACTTACCAATAGGCTTCACTAGTACTACTAAATACTAATTACTAAACTAGTTTGGGATTTGTGACATGACACAACACTGTGCTGTTAAAAGGATGTAAGTGTGAACAACAATACTGAGGAGTTTAAATGATGCTTATGTAATGAAGGCCTTCTTCATTACTAAGTTAATATTGTGATGACAGGATAGTCTTAAGTGTGTTTTCTCTTGATATTCCCAAAAGGCCAAAAGCCAAAAGAGTCCCCAGGCATCCTGAGTGCCTTTTTAATAGTTCCCAGTGGCATCAAGTGATATTAGAGGGGGTTGAATAGCCATGTTAGTTTTATTGTAGATTGTAGTTGGTAGACCAAGCAGGAAAACATTTTCTTTAATAATAGTAATTATTGTAATTATGTCTATAGTATTTGTTGGCGTTAACAAGGGTTATTAGATAAGATGTTTACTATGTAACACCAGATAATGGTATGGCTTGAGGGCCAATTAGCAGTCTATAAAGGGCTGTCAGTTAACATCGGAGGCTGTTGCTGGCACCGTGTCCCACCACATTATTTTATTTCATGTTATGGTTTGGTATTTTAATGTTGGTGAATAAACCTGTGGTTGGTCTGCACCTCATCTCTGCCTCAAGTCTCCTATTTGAACCCAGCCGCTACTGGCCATTCTAACAGCTCAGTTGGCGCTAAAGAAATATCCTCCACACCATTACACCGCCATCACCAGTCTGAAGTGTTGCTACAAAGCAGGATGGATCTATTCTTCTAAATTCTGACCCTTCTGTCCAAATGTTAGAAAAGAAAGACCAGGGAACATTTTTCCAACATTTTGTTTAATTTTAGTCCGCCCATGTGAAATGCAACCTCAGTTTCCTGTTTGTAGGTGTGGCACCTGATGTAGTCTGCTGCTGTAGCCCACCTGCTTTAAGACTTGGTGTGTTGTGCATTCACAGATGCTGTACTGCATAACTTGGTTGGAGTTTATTAAAGTTTGTAACGTTGCCAAATTCAGAGTGTCACATTTTGAAATAATGTTGTAGGTTAAAAAACAACAACAACAACAAAAAACACTAGAGCGTGAAAAAATTGTCCACTTGCCAATCCAGCCTCATAAAGCAGATATACAGGGAAGAGCAGAGGTAGTAAAAAGCAAAGTCGGGTCAAAGCCAGGAATGCTGTGGTCCAGCCAGTAGACTGACTATTGCAAGCTTACTTATGTTCTCCCACCCATTGTTCAAAAACACACAAAAATCACAAAAGTAAATGAATCAATAAAAAAGCATGCAAAACCACCTTAATTGACAGGTAAATAGAGCCTCCAAAAAAGCTTTTAAAACATAAAAAAATACAAAAAAGAAATTCTATCTGAAATAGTGGAGTAGAAATGTGAAGTAGGATAAATAACTCAAGTACTTTACATAATGCTTCAGGCTAAAATAATTTTTTTTTTAAAATTGCAAATTAAAAGACTGGAAATAAAATTAAAAGACTAACTGTGCACTGACGAGGAAGAGAAGAAAAACACCAGGAGGAGGCTACATGCCACCTGAGACCTCAGTGGCCTGTACAGCAGGGTTCATTCATTTGCAATTTAACCGGAACAGTCACACAGCTGATAGACAGAATGGATTAGACTTGCAAGTATGAAATATGATTTTAGCATCTGGGCAACATGATGAACTATTACATTATGTATTATGAGTGCCAGTTGGCTTTAGGCTGTTCTGAAAGATTTATTTCAGTGGAGCCCACTCACTCCACATGCACTTGTGAGATAAAGACGGACCTATTCTGGTATAGTTCAAATGGTCTCTTAAAATACACTGCAGTCAGATGTGATACCACTGATGGAGAGCTGTTTGTGCTCTTTGGTAGTTTAATAAAAAAGCAAAAAATGTGTTCTCCCAATTAAACACAATCATTTCATATACAGTCAAATGTAGATGTAGGTTTAAAAATCAAATACTAAACCTTATTGTTTTTAATGATTTTTCTTTGAAATTGATTGATTTAAAATTTACTTACTTTTAAAGACCTGGTCAAGACCACAGCTGTACATCACTACTGTTTTTGATGCACTTTCTATATCAAAGTAAGTCTGAATAGCTTTTAATAACTGACATCAATGAACAACATAAATCCCCAGAGCTACTCATTGAAATTGAGATTTTAAACATACTGTATATGAGCAATCAATAACTATCATGAATTTGAATAAAAACACTGTTTCTGTTGCGTTTACATTACTCTGGCATGTGTTATAACGGTTGTAATTATAAAGGCTCATAAAAAACATAAAGCCTTCCACTTAAAAATAAACCCTAAAACTGTATTTATAAATCTACAGGACAACCATATATACTGTATGATGTGGTGCTAATTTATAGTCATAAAAATGATAATATACAATCATATACAGCAAGACTTTACGTGGTATGATACAAAGAGAGATCTTTTAATGTGTATACAAATGTTTACACAGACGCCTATTGTTTTTACAAGCACCACAAAAAGACTTGTTATGACAATGATCAGGAAACAAATGAGATGTAATCATGAAGGATACAGCATGCACTTTCCTTGAATGAAATCCCAGTTTTCATGACGCCAATTTTCTGTGCATGTTTTTGTCCACATTAGTGTTTTGATTTTTTTTGTTTTTGTCACACGTCAACAACACACGTAGATGCTGCTTCCATTACTGCACATGAATGGAAATATTATCCAGGGTTCACTGTGAAGAGAAGAACACAAGAAAGGAAATGAGAAATCCCAGGGTGCTCACACAAAATCCACGTCCACAATTGCTAGCTAAATGTGTGAACCCCAATTCCTCAAAAGTTGGGATGCTGTGTAAGATGTAAAGAAAAACAGAATGCAAGGATTTGCAAATCTCATAAAGCCATATTTTATTCCCAACAGGACACAGAAAAGATATCAAATGCTTAACATGAAAAAAATATGAGCTCACTTTGATGTAACATTGCAACAAAGGACTGGAAAAGTAACTGGTACTAAAAGAAAGGATCATTTTACAACTAATTAACTGGCAACAATTAACATAAAATGAGCACCTTAGACACAATTTCTCAGAAGCAAAGATGGGCAGAGATGCAAAATATTGCACTCACAAATTATGGAATAATTTCAGGATAATGTTGTAAGACTTTGAATATGTCATCATCTGTATTACATAATATCATAAAAAGGATTCTGAAAATCTAGAGAAATCTCTGTGCGCAAGGGACAAAGCGAAAAATCAATATTGTGCAGCCATGATCTTGAAAGGCATATATACCCATCCCGAAGGCGTCTTTTTCAGGAAAGGCACATATTTCAGCAAGACACTAAAGCCAACAAATGGAAAACATTTGGCACATGATGAAACGTAAAACATAAAAAGGAAGACAAAGGACTGTTGAGCAGCTAGAATCTTAAATGAGACAAGGATGGGACAACATTCCTCTCCCAAAGGTCCAGCATCTCAGTTCCCACGTTTATGGACTATTGTGAAAAGAAGAGTACACAGTCGTGAAGATGTTCCAATCCAAAGATTTATTTTTTTAGACCCGTTTCTGCCTTTCTCTGTTCTATTGTGAATAAAATATGGGCTCATGAGATTTGCAAATCATTGCATCCTGTCTTTATTGACATTTTACTCAGCATCCCTCAACATTTTTGGAATTCAGGTTGTACATACAATCACTCAAAAATGCAAGAGGAACCTTTATTTAAGTTAAGCTCTCCCTGAAGTCCTGAGTGAGCATGCTGACCTTTGCAGGGTACAATAACGTTCTCTTTCTTATCCAGGTGGGCCTTGTGGAACTTGGCGTGGCAGCGGCGGCATTCGAGCGCTGGCGGAGGTTTAAAGATGTCCCACAAAGGCTGGCTGCAGACCTCACAGCTGGACCGAAAATGATAGAGCGCGAGGATAAACTCGTGGCCCCTGTGATTGATGCAGGAGCCGCGATCACCATGCGGCACGGGTTCCAATCCAGTATCCTGTTCACGCCTGATGTCGTCTTCACTGTCATACTGGATCAGGAGAGACAAGAAGGGAAATGCAATTACATTTACGATTTACTTGACGCAGATGGGTAAACTGAGGATAGGATACCTGATGAGTCTTGAGAGTCTATGACAGAAAGGAAAGCATTGATGCTCCAAACTCATTACCTTTATCTTTGGAATTTCTCTGACATCTGCGCGGTACACATCACTGTGACTTACAGATCTGACACGAACCAGCTTACTGAAACAGGGAGAGAGATGGAGAAGTTAAGTCTAGTGCTAACCTAGTAAGAGAAAACATTACTTTAGGTATGGAGTGATTTAAAATTGTTGTAAAGAAAATGCCATTAAATGGCAAAACAAGTCAGTTGAGATTATTTATTTCATTACTAATTGAATCATACTTTGGTCCCATTGTTTACACTGGTTTTATCGTTTCCTCAGGTTGGCCCAGTCAATTTCTGCTGTCGTCTTTCTGTTTAGATTTATTGGATCCATTAGATTTATTAATTGAAACCCGACAACCAACATGATTAACTAAAACCAAAAATTTCCCAAACAATTCCTGGATCAGGGTAATCAGAAGTAAATGTGAGAGAAAGGTTAAAATTTTGAATCAATTGAAGGACAAAACATTTTATATGGATGTAATTTTCCCAGATTCCTTATACAACAAACATAAGAGCAATGTACATTTATATCATACTTCTATTCAAGTAACTGTTGAGTAACTCTTGGGTTACAGGAGGAAAATGTGCATACATAGTTGGGCACATCATATTCTATCCTGTGGGAAAGTGAAAAATTACTCATCTTCCACCGACTTTGTGCAGTTATAAGCAGTTTCATGGCCTTTATTGCAGCAGATTTTATTTTCTCTACAGCAGTTTCTATTATATTCCACCAAAACCTGCACAGCTTTGACTTTGCTATCTCTTCATGCTCCATGTTGAGTATAACATAAGATAGAAAAGATGGGGACAGGTTCACCTGCTTTGGTTGATAGAAGCGGACCCTTTAAAAAAAGGGTCTTTCCTGCAATGTTGAGGTTTGAAAACTAGAACCAATTAAAATTTGTGATAATGTTCTACATTTTACACAAAGTTGCATTTGGTAAAACTGTATTGGATGGATTGTGAATGTTTTTGTATAAAAACTTATGGGAATTATAACACATTTGCAGATTCCAAAGCTTTTCACTTTGAGCCAACTTGTTAGAATTTTCATTTGTCCAGTATTTTTTTTATCATGAGGTACACAAAGTACTTCTCATTTAGTAAATGAACAACATTTCTGAGCGCTGCTTTTAATGACTCACTCAATGTCCGGGGTCATCGAAAGGTTAGCTTTCTCTCAATCCAGCTCAGTGTCACAGAACAGGAGCTTTTTACTGCTCACCACCACATACTGTAGAAGTGAGACAAAGCCAGACCTATTCTGGTGTAATACAAATGGTCACTTTAAATACACTGATAGCTGTAGTATAACATAGTTATTTGGTACCGTTTTGTTGTTCACCAATATAATACAGATTAAACTGCTTTTTCCTCCATTTTAACACTAACGATTCAGATACAGTCACATGTTAGATATGGTTTGACAGAACAAGTACTAGCCCTTGTTTCCACGTTTTGTTAATCGATATAAATTATTTCCCTTTAGACTCGATCAGGCAGTGGCTGTACATCACCAATGCTTTAGATGCACTCTCTACAGATTGTGAAAACTTTTAAATAATAGGCATGCACAACACACACACACACCATCACCAGAGCCACTAATTGAAATGCTTAAGTCTTGATTTTTTACGTTTTTTTTTTTTTAAACCCCCCCCCCCAAAAACACCCAC
>VUQG01005502.1:1686-17349 GCA_015106755.1 Etia nguti | reverse complement strand
TGGGATTTTAAACATATATGAACAATCAATAATTGTCACGAAGCGCAAGAAAAAAACCAACATTGTTTCAGGCGAGTTCACATTGTTCTGCTGTATGTTATAACAGATGTACTTATAAAGGCTCATTTTCCACTCAAAAAGAAGCCATAAAACAGTTTTAATACATTTACAGGAAAACCATATATACTGTATGATCTGGTCATAAAAACAAAACAATCATATATACTATTAGCTCCACGTTATGTGCTACGATACACAGATATAGATATTTATCGTATATACAAATGTTCAAACACATGCGTAATCTTTTTACAAACGCAAAGAGAAAAAGAAAAAAAGTCTTGTCATAATTATGATGATTAAAAAGAAAAAAGAAAATAGGGCAGTTTAATTATGAAGATTGTCGCATGCTTTTTCATTGGATGAATCACTGTAATGGGAAGACTGTGCTGATTCTCCTTTTGTTAAAATGACAAAAAATTCCTGCTTCTCATGACGCCAGCCAGTTTTCTGTCCATATTAGTATTTTCGGGGAGGGGGGGGGGCCTTGGGATTTTTTTTTTGTTTTTTTGTTTTTTTGTCAGTCTTCTCTGAAAAAAATAACACACGTAGGCACCGCTTCCAGACCACCATTACTCCACACGGATGAAAATATTAGCCAGGGTTAACTGTGAAGATAGAGGAAAATACAAAAAAAGAAGATGAGAAAAACCTGGTATGCTACCAACAGTATGGCAGGACTTCAAAGGCACACCCACACAAAATCCACACATAGACTAATAAACAAGGAAGCTACCCAGAAACCACACAATGAAAGTGTAGACGCAGGAAAAATAGCAGGCGGATACAGTTATATTTATTAGTGTGCATGTTTGCCCAAAGAAAAATTGAAGTTGAAGAAATTGTTTAATATTATAGGAAAGACGCCCATTCGTAGACATAAGAGCAGGAAAACACGTGTTGCTACTGACTTTACTTCTATTCTTTGTAAGCTAAAGAGCCTCAATTAGTGTGATTAGCAACAGTTGTGTTTACTTGCTATTTCATGTCAAAATGGATGCTGTGAAAAGGGTTAGGCTAAATATAGCAATTAGTATAAAGGAAAGAAACAGGGACAAACAGCTAGCACCCGTCTCACTTGAATATAACCTACTAATAAATATTTATCCCACAAATTATGATATTTGCTGATTTGCACATAAACTGACACTTGAAAGAAATAATCTGAGGTTTATGCTATGCTAAGCTAAGCTAAGCTAACTAGCCACTTTTTGTCATCTTAAAAGCAAAGAAAGACTTTACATTATTTCATGGATTTACTTCAAACATGTCGAACCAGAATTTTCCCCAATATTTCTACTTTTTGGTGATATTTTCTTCAAGCATTATGTAACTTCAGGATTAAACAGCGAGGTGACTTGCACTTTGTAAATTTGGAAATCAAACAAAAGCATGCCTCAATACGTTAAAGCCACATATCTCATGCAGAGGTCCAGTTACCCTCTGTCCCTCCTCTTTAACTTTCTTCAGAAGAACATATCATCATCGTCATTATCGTCATCATCCAATGCCCAACTCCAGTCTTTGAGGTCAAACTCAAACAGTCTGAAACATCAAGTATGAGCGTTCAAGGAGCCTTTAGTGGTCAAAGAGCATTTAGTGATCTAAGGAGCTTGGAAATGTCTTTCTTGAAGACATTTTGCCTCTCATCCGAAAAGGTTCCTCAGTTCTAAGAGCAATTGGTGGGGAGTCTCAGATTTTTAAGCCCTATTGGGAGTGTCTATCTGGAACCTTCTTAGGAAGAGTCCTATTGGGAGAGGCGAAATGTCTTCAAGAAACTTAAAGAAGTCCAGACTCTTTTCTCTCCAAGCTCCTTAGACTATGATGAACTGGATGACTGAGTACCTGAACAGACAGCCTTTAGCGATGCGTTAATCTGCTAGACAACACATGCCACTGTCAGAAAGGTGCACCAGGGGGCACCAATGGGATGCTTAGGAGTTCACCAGGTACTTTATGCTGCTTACTATAATGAGTGGGTTAATAGGCACAACAGCGATGCAGGTGGAGAGGGTCACCAAGCTATGTTACTTACAGTCTCCCAGCATGAGAGACATTAGAAATGGTGGGGTCAGAGGTGAAGAGATCGGGGGTCAGTGGAGGATGATACGAAGCATGGGGCCAGTGCTGAAGGACAAAAGCAAGTTAGGGTGTGGCTGAAAGTTGAAACTACTAAATGCATTAATGTTCTCAGAAAACAAGACAGATACAGTTAGTTTTTCCCACAAAAGGTTTGATGCCATTTCCTACTCAGTTAAGTCACTGCTGATGCTTGGTGAGGTGCTGTGTGTGAGCATTAATGCTACATCATTAATGCAGATGAGAAGGTTCAGAACTCAGTTTAAAGCAAGATATTGTACGTCAGCCAGAGCTTTGGGTTTGTTTCAACTATGCAGAAGCTAGACAATGTAGTTTAAAAAAAACAGCGTTTAAGACCTTTACCTGCATTTTTCATCATAATCAAACAATTTGGGAAAAAATAAGGTATTTTTCATGCTAATGAAAGCTCAGAAAAGGTTCAGACAATTGAAAATGACAAGAGAATAAGGCCAAGAAAGCACAAATCAAAACACAAAAGATCTCCTGATGAGCACTAGATTAACCAAGTAAAATAACAAGCAGCATTTGCTGCATATTTATTTCATTTAAATTGCAAATGCTCATATTATTTTTATTGTGTAAATATTTGAACAAATTGCATTTTTATACTTCTGTTGTTAGTTTCTTAAAACATCAATGTTGGTAAAGCTTCTTAAACATGCTCAGTTTTATTATTATAATAATAAAAACTATAAATAAATTTTTCCTAGATGATTGTGAAGGGGATATCCCCCAGACAGTATGTCAAATTAAAGCTTGTAGTTAAAAATAAAGTAAAATTTCCAAACTTGTTTTTCTCACCTTGGCTTCCCTGATGACGGCTGCTGCCGGCTGGATTGGATCTTTACAGTGCCTCGATGGGACATGCGAGGAGAGTTCTTGGGCGAAGGTCGTGGGGAAACTTGTGGAGAGGAATGGGATGCTTTTTCAGGGGAACTGCGTGCCACAGGGGGAGGACTCAGTGTCGGGTGTTTCGGGATGCGCTTAAGGAGGTGACTGACCCAGTGCTTCTGCTCCGTCTGAGAGCTGGTCAGGAGGAGCAGTTCTTTGGCGGTGGAGATGTCATAGTTCACTGTTAACAAGATTATTAATTTTAAAAAAAATAAAAAAAATTTAAAAAATTGAGAGAGATATTCCCTTTTTTTGACCAAGATTAGATTTTGCAGCGTTTCATACATGCACTTTAGAAGAATGTGAATGTTGGATGCAGTAGATGGGACATTAAATGGTCTGTAACCTCCCTAGAATGAGTTTTGTGTGGTGTCTGATTGCGCCCTAGTGACAATAATGCAGTTAATAATATGGTCGTCCTGTCTTCTGCCTGTTGCGCACTCCACACAGGCAGCCTAACCTGTGTGAGGTGGATTATATCCTGATGTGTGAAAGAACAGCTTTGGACCCACCCACCGCTCCCACCCGAATATCAAGTCTATGATGTATACATAAATCCATTATATGATGGTGCCATTCTAATCTTGTGTTTTTTGTTTGTTTTTTTTTTTATTTAGAATTTTGACAGCAATTAATTTTCATATTTTGGGGCTGTTTGTTAACCAGATGTTTGAACCCAAATGCGTGTACTATGTACAGATTCTTGGGTAATTTTGGTGCAACTGTAAAAATCAAGTTTTCTGTTAAATCCTTAGTGAGCATGCTGACCTTTGCAGGGTATAATAACTTCTTCTTTTTTATCCAGGTGGTCTTTATGGAACTTGGTGTGGCAGCGGCGACACTCAAGCGCTGGTGGAGGCTTGAAGACGTTCCACAAAGGCCGGCTGCAGACCTCACAGTTGGATGGGAAATGGTAGAGGGTGACGATGAACTCGTGCCCCTTGTGGCTGATGTATGAGGCGCGATCACCAGAGTTCGTGGGTTCAGCTGCAGCATCCTGCTCACGCTTGCTCTCACCTTCATTGTCATATAGGATCTGGAGAGACAGAAGGCAGCAAATGCAATTAAAACTTAAAGTTACAGAGGAAGTTTTGTCTTGAAAGTCCGTGAAAGGAAGAAAATAAAGAGAAGGAAACAGGGACGGTATCAACTTATTACCTGGAAAATCCTTGGAATTTCTCTGACATCTGCACGGTACACATCAGTCTGAGTTACAGGTCGGACATGAAACAGCTTACTGAAAGAGTGAGAGAGATGCAGAAATTAAGTCTAATGCCCACCCAGTATGAGAAACCTACTTTATATAGAGCGATTCAAATTTATTAAAAAAAAAAGAAAAAAGACTTGAAATGCAACAACAGATCAGTTGTGGTTGTTTTTATCGTCTTGCATTACTTATCAAATCCCATTGTTTACACTGGCTTTAGCTTTTTCCCATGTTGCTGTTTGCCATTGCAAAGACTGATTATTCCTAGAGGATGAATCCAACAACCGGCCAACATTCATCATTTTTAGTTTTACCTGAACTTCCAGACAACTACTGGATCGGGGTAACCAAATCTCTTTAAGGTAACGTGGCGTACAGTTGGACAGTATTGAGAGACACGTTGTAACTGTGGCATTTACATTCTATCTGAACGCACAAACCTTTGGGTTTCAGGAGTGAAAAATGACTGGTCTTCCACCTGCTCTGTGCAGTTCTGAGTATTTTTGTGGTCTTTATTTGAGCTGATTTTTTCTATGGTAATTTCCATCATTTTCCACCAAAACCTGCACAGCTTTGACTTTGCGGTGACTCACCAGGCTCTCTGTGGAGCATAACACTTGATGGAAAAGATGGTGATTTAAAATGTAAAGTGATTTTTAAAAAAGAAATTTGACAAACAAAAGAAGAAAATGTTCTGAGTCACATTCAGTGTTATATTTTAGATGATCTCAATAGTTTTTTGGGATTCAGATATTTATTTTAGTATGAAATGGCACAGCACCATTGGCTAACAATGGTTGCCGCTGCTCTTCCAAAGTGTGGGATTTGACAAGGGTTATAGTTATGATGATCTAGACCTCAGAGGGTTAACCTGCTTTCTTCACAAGTCAAAAGCCTGACTTGAAAGAGTGCCTTTTGTTGCAATGTTAAGTTTTAGATTCAATCAGTGTCTCAATATGCAAGACAAGGCACAAAGTGTGGGATACCAGGGCACTTTATATTGGATGGATTGTGGATGTGAATCTTTGACTTGACACGCACTAAATTAAAACACATTTGTTAATTTCCCAGATTTTAATCTGGTGCCAACTTGTCAAAATTTTAATTTGCTTCATGGGGCACATGAAGTTCTGCTTATTTAGTAAAGTTAGTATTTACTAATGTGTTCCATGTTTAAATGGTGCTTTTAATGACTCACTCAAGGTCCAGAGTCATGAAAGGGTTAGCTTGCTCTCGATCCACCTCGCTGTTATAGAACAGGATCTTCTTACTGCTCACGACCACATACTGCAAAGGAAATGGAAAACAAAGTTCGATGCGGGGAAAATGACTCCAAGCTATTTATTTATTTATTTATTTTTTAAATGCAAGAAATATTGGTGGATTCATTACTTTTTTGTCCCAACCAAATCGCTTGGTGTTCTTGGAAGGAAGTGAGATCCAGCCCTCCAGCCTGGAGTCTAATGAGTGGAGGGAAAACCGGAAGGTGTTAACATACAAAAGACAAAAACCTTTAATTGTGTGAATCACTTAAAAGCAAACCCTGACATTCTTGGGCTTTGGTGGCACTTTCTTTAAGAAGATAGCATTCAGAAAGGAAATTATTCCTCACTAATACAAAAGGGCAAGACACAGGATGTCCTGTTCTCCGTTTTAAGAAACAGCAACACACTATTACGCGAGAACTACAAGAATTCTAAGAAACTGCAATTCCAAGACATAACATGTCCATAGTAGAGATATAAAAAGAAAGAAAGTAACTTAATTATTAGTAGAACTCCACACACAACTTCACTCCCCAAATCTTTTGTAATGGAATAAATTTCAGCAAAGCCGTGCTGCATCAAGCTGTGCGTGTTTGCATTGCAAGGATTAGAGAGAAAGCCAAACTGTACAGGGATTAGCTACAGGTTTGCGGTGTCAGGCAAGGGTTTGGAGTTATTTCATTCCAAACTCACTAAAATTAGGGAAGAAAATAAACCCCCCATCCTAATTTTTATGGATAAATATTGTAAAAAAAGCTCTTTCAAAAAATATCTTTAGTGTCAATCCACATCCTGGGTTTGAAGTGCCATGCAGGGTCACCTCTAGGTTCAGGTTCAGTTTCAGGCTCAGAGGACGGTTCATAGGTAAGGGCCAGGGGAGTTTGGCCCCGCTCCTGACGCCCATCATGCTCTTCTTCGTCCTCAGAGTCAGAGCCAAAGAGAGTGCGAGCCGAGCGAAGGTTTGGCCGAGTGTCGATGCAGACGGATTTGTGTGTGCGCTGGTAGGTGAAGGACATTGATTCTGAGGTGTGAGAGTGAGTAATGCGCACTGCACCGGACCATGAAGAGAGAAGTTAAGGTGAAATGAATGGGATGAAAAGGAAGAGGCATAATGAGGAAAAAGAAAGCACTGGAGGAAAGGTACAAAGAAGTGCTTTCGGGCACTGAACATGAATGTTAAAGCAAATCTTTGTGATGACGACAGCGGGATGAAGGGTCTACCTGGGTATCCTTCTAAGTCTAAGTCGTTGCCACTGCTGATGCTGGTGGAGTCCAGAGAGTGAACGCTGAGGGATGTGAGCTGGGATCGCAGCTGCTCAATGTCGCTCTCTTTACTGTCCAGCGTCATCTGAAGATCTAGACGCATCTGGTTCTCATCTGCCATCAGCTAAATAAACAAACAGCTTGTTAGTCGCACTCACTTTCTCACTTGCTGCATTATCAATCTAATCAGGCTTTTAACTCAACGCAGAATATCAGGGAAATAATTAGAAACACAGTCATCACACTACGGATATGTTCTTCCAAGAATATAAAGTGCATATTTTTTCAGTTTGATCTATGTGGAGAAATGTTTTCCCCATACAATTTCATAGCATCTTTACATGAAGTTAAATAAACATATCAAGCTGCACTTCCTTGAATGTCCACTTGAAGCTGACTTGAAAAGAGTCCATCTGCAGAACAAAAGTGCCCAACTTTCCAGCAGAAATAAAGATGATTAGAGATTAGTAGTTAAACTTCCACTGTTTCAAATAATAAAATTAATACACTGATGGCCACCAGTGCTACTCCTCAGCCTCCTAGTAGATGCACTTAAGACATCAATTTGAAAGTCCTACATCACCTCGTTCTTGACTTACTGTATTCACAAAGTTTGTTTTTTTTTCCTCTGTGTAGTTAACTGAACTAAAAAAAAAACTGTCCAAGAAGTATTATTTGTGAATTTAACACTAATTAGTAGGTATTTGTGTCTGTGTAATACAACCTTAAAGTCTATGAACTGGCCATCCTGACCAACCCTCAAACTCTTTTCATTCAAATATGGCCACTTCCGGCTTCAAAAAACCAAGATGCTGAGAAATTCTAGCAAATACAGTGATCCAAAGTCTTTTTTCCCCAGCATCTCTGTCTGTACCCTTCTCTACAGTAAGAATTTTAATTGGTAATCAAAATTCAGCCTCTCTCAGTATCTCACTGATTCTTTCTGGCAAATGTATCTGCTTATACGCCGTGTGTTTATTTTCTGGGAGTGTGGGCGTACTGACCGCCTCCATTTCAGCCAGCTGGTTCTGGTATTTTACGATGGCGGTGCTGAATTTCTCCTTCTCCGCTTTCAGCTCCAGCTGCAGTTTCCTGTTTTCCTTCTCCTTCTTGTGCACCTCGGTGTCGTTGCCTTGGTGGCCTCCCCGCACCTTCTCCCTCCTGTTCATCACTTCAGCCAGTTTGTTCACAGCCTGAGAGAAAAAAAAAAAAATCACATAATATATACTTTTACAGAGATCTATTTATGATAAATACAAGCCTGGTAAATTCACAGGGAAGCCTGCAGCAATATGTTATGTGTTTCAGTGACTTTTACCCAGAGTTCAACACAACCCTGTAGCAGAAAATTACTCTTAACAACTGATGTGACACGAGAGTAGCATGTAAAAAATAAAGTGTAGCAGACTTTCCAGACCTGTGTAGGTGCCCAGACACACACCTGAATTTTTAGCGTTCTTTCGTTCTGCAGATGCTTTTCAAAGGACTCTTTGAGAGACATGATTTCCTCCTCTTTTTCCTTTGCTTTCTGGAGTTCTATAAAAAATAGCAAATCAAAACTGATACACATTTCTTTAACACAAGTTTCAGAAATTTGATTAACAATTTACAGGACAAATACTCAGTTGTTTGATAAACACAACAGTGGCAAACTTTTCTGACAATTTAACATCTTTATCTGCATAAATAATACCAACTTTTAACACACATTCTATGTCTTGGAGAAAATGACTTCTTTATAGAAATTTGTTTTATCGACTGCTCATTACAGAAGAGTGATGCTCACTTTGTTGCATTTCTTTCAGCTGGTTGTTGAGTTCTTCTTTCTCACTGGCCAGGTTGGCTACATCCACCGTCAGAGTGCGATTGGACTCTTCCAGCTGTGAAGGTGGATAGAGCAGAGGTGAGCTGATGGTATCAGTGGATACTCTGCATGGCAGTCAGGTGACAAGAATATTATAACTCATTTCAAAACAAAATGTTTTTTGAGCTTTCGAGAATAAATAAAAGGAACAAAGCCAAGTAAAGCATTACTGGCTCTTATAGTTCTTAATAGTTTATGTTGTTTTGTTACAGTGGCTGTACAAATGATGGTCTTGAGGGTAAATTGCTACTGACAAAACTAAATATTTCCCAGGGCATTAAAGATACCTTGCGGAGTTTCTAGCTACAACCAGTGGTATACAGTAGTGTAAAGATTTTGTGAGGAGGTCATAAGTTCAGGGACTTCATCCAAACAGCTAACAAAGATTTCTTGGTTCGAAGAAACAAAACTTGAGCCGATCTTACCGAGCTGATGGTGGCCTCTTTATCGCTGAGCTCCTGCTTGTGCCTCATCATCATGTCGCTGATCTCTAGCTCCTTCATGATCTTTTCCTTCTCCAGACTGGAGAACTGCTCCTCAACGACGGAACGAGCCAGGTTCTCAGCGTCTGCTTTGGTCAAACTTTCTTCCAGCCGGGTTGTCAGTGACTTCCTGCAGAGCGAAAGAGAGCATGAATTACCATCATCTTATTAATTACCAGAGCCGTATAAATCCTAGAATGAGAGGACGATCCCTGCTGTTATTACTTAAAAATCAACAGCCTGTAGTGCTACCATACACTGATATTTCTGTGACCTTTTTGTCTTTGCTGAATTTTAAAGCATTTTCAAGTGAGAATTAGCCTGGATCAGTTTAACTATTTGTCCACAATAATGTTTGGCTCGATGCATCTGGGACAGCTGCTAATCTGGTTCAGCTTCATTCAGTCTGTGAAAGGTCGTGTCCTTCTGTTTGGCTAAGATTAATTTAAACAAGGGAAATGAAACTAATCTGAGAGGACTGTTATATTATTTAAAGTACAGATAATATTATTTTTTTTTAGAGTTGAGATACACATATTTAACTGCCACTGACACTTTAAAAACTGTAAGTTTGCATGGGTTGTTTTTTCCTGCTTATGTCAATTTCCACACTAATCTGGTGATTAAGTGTTTACAGTGTTTTTGTACTGAATGCAGAGTCGGCTGATCAAAGCGTAGCAGTCACTGTTACCTCTCTTCCTGGTATTCTGCCAGTTGCTGCTGCACCTCTTCGTACAGCTTATTCTTCTCAACACGCTCATCCGTCATCTCACGGATCTGCGTCTTGTAAAGGGTCTTAGATAAAGAAAAAATGTAGACCCAATCAGTTTTTAGATTAACCTTACAGAATAAACATGTGTGAGGAGCTAGGGAAAGCCAATTCACTTAAATGTACAATTGAAGTGATTTGTCTGTCACTGCTGTTTGCAGATAGCATGCACAAAAAGGAAAAGAAAAGAAAGAGTTACTGTAAAACAGTGCTGTGCCTCCAGTTGGTCCTTCAGTTCCTTCAGCTGGCCATCAGCCTCCTGCTTTTCCCTGAAACAGGACCAGAAATCTGTCAGTCATTGCTGCAGGCCAACTGAACACCAGAGCCAAAGCAATGTCTTTAAATCAGAGGAAATGAATGAGACTTGCCAACAACATTAAAGTCACTAATACTCCTGCTATATTTGTATATGCATATTATGCTCATTAGATATCACTGGTGCAATCCAATACTAATACTACCTACTTAGCCAGAAAAAGATTTAGTATGTTCTAGTACACTGTATGTTAAAAGTACCAAGTTGTGCAATTGCATGTGGCTGCATTGTGCATAGTGCGGGCCATCATACTTTTCAGGGCATTTTGATGCACAATCCTCTGCAATATAGAGGGGTCAAAAGTAGTATGAAGACTGTATGTGGTATTAAGTACTTCCTAAGGGTAACTGCAGTATATACTGAAATTAAAATGAACAAGTATGCAGTATGTGGACATGTGTCTCACCTGCGTAGTTCCTGGTTCTGTTTCTCCAGCATCTGCTTCATGTCTAACAGTTGGTTGAGTTCCTGTTTGAGCTGTTTCTCAGAGGACTGGAGCACAGACACCTGCTGGTTCTGCATCTTCAGTTCACTCTGGCTCATACTCCGCTTGTGCATCTCCTCCTCCAGACGTGAGGTCAGGTGCAACACCTGCAAAGACGCATGCAGGGATGAGAATCTGTGGTTAATCCCACTAGTACCTGGTTAGACACAGAGGGTATAACTTCAGAACAACTGAGCATCACTTTGTAAAAAATGCTTGAAAATAAAATCACATGCTCATTGCAAGATGTCGTTGCTCACCCACCTAGCTTTCCTCGTTCATCACCACAGAATATAGATATTAAGTCTGTGATAATGTTTTTTTGTTCAGTCAAAGCCATGCCCAGGTGCAGAATATGATTTTACCACCAAATGACTTTTTCTTCAGTGAGTAAAAGCACAATATGAAATTTCAGCAGTCTTGAAAGTTTACGTCAAGCAGTGCGATGACTATTACATACATAGTATACATACTATAACGATGACAATACCTACTGAATCCTGCGTTGCAAGGCATAATTTCTTTCCATGGCAAACCTTCCTTGTTGTAGCCATGATAACTGCACAAAATGGAACCAGATTTTTACCTTTATTTGCTACTTTGTTGAGTTCTATCCATTCTGTTCAGGTTTGCCTTGTTTTTCCACAGTTGCCATTGCTGAATGGATTAGATAAACACCCTAATTTACATATAAGTGCTCATCCTGTGCAAAAAACAAGTGTGTATGAAAAAGTACTGTTGAATTTGTGAAAAGTGGAAAAAAAAAAGAAGAAAAAAGAGAAACTTCAGGTTTAGGAAAAGGTTTTGAGATGCTCGTTGTGCCACAAGTGAGAAAAAAATGTTTTAACCCTCAAATATTAAATAATAATAATAATAAGAAATAAATAAATAGCATCTGTGGGTTGGTGCCAGGAAATGACAGTGTAAGTGATGATATCCAGAAATGACAAAAGTCATTTACAATGAAAAGATAAGATCATTTAAGATAAGATAAAATAAGATAAGCAATACCAGAAACCTTTCCATTTAGTATTTTATTTTATTTCTGAGGATTTTGTGGCTTATGGATTTGGAAAACTGTAAATAATGACCCAAAGGTGGTGTGGTAGTAATAAAAACAAAAAAATACAGGTCTAAAAATATTAATACTGATTTGTGTATGAAAAGTTTGTGTGCTCGATTTATGAACGGATTTGTGCATACACGCCATCAGTAAATGAGAACCGTTGTGGAGTTGTTGTTTTAGAGATTGCTAAAATGGGTAACTTTGAAACTCTTTCTCAATATTTGATGTAGGATCATTTCTTCAAAACAATGTCTAAAGTTACTACTTTGTTGTTCATGTTTCATTTGGGACAAACCTCTTCAGAAAGTTTCTCCTTCTGTGCCTGAAATTCATCCAGCTTGTTCTGCGCCTGCTTGTAATCACAGTCCAGCATGGAGTAGTCCTTTTTTAGCTGGAGCAGCTTTCCCTCCACCTGCATCTTCAAGCTGCGCTCCTCCTGCAGGGTGCACTCCATCTCTGAACCGAAGGAAATGGCAAGGAAAGACATCAGGAGGGCAATCTACACTGCACTAAATACTGGAGTATTGACAAAATCATTGCTGCCTTTCAGTAAACTTGCTTGTGGCAAGAAATAAATGGACAGGCATGAGAGGGACAATCAGCAAATCTAAACGTCAGTCTGTTCCGAGTTTTCTGTCAACCTGCTGGGAATGAACTAGAATTATTTGTCAGTAATGTTTAACATCAATCGACCCTTCATTTGTTTCTTCTTTGTTTCTCCCTTTCACGGCTGGCTTTTTCTTAAGGCAATGCCTCTGTTTGGTTAGGTGAGTTAAATATGGTGTAAACTATTGCTTTTACATTTAAGAGTACTGTCCAATCAACATTCCCTTTTCTTCCCTCCCACTTCCTCACCTTTTAATGCCTCCGACTTTGCCTCCTCTATGGATTGGTCGGTCTTCTTTTTATCAGCAAGCTTGGCTTTGGTGGCCTTGTGCTCTGCCTCCTCCTGCTCCAGACTCTGCTGGAGGGACTTCAGCTTGAACGTAAGGTCGATCTCTTGGTTGCTCTTTTCCTAAAGGGTCAGAGATGGATATTGGAGTCGTAGTGTCTGTTATTTAATGAACAAAAGTTTTTAAGGAGGAATACTTCTCACTTCAAATTGGAAATTTGTAATGAGTAATCAAAAACAACCTTCCCAAGGTCATTGAGCTTCTCCTGTAGCTCCTTTTTTTCAGTCTGGACCTTGGAGAGAGATGACTTCACTTCTTTCACCTCTTCTTCCAGGCCTGAGATGCGTCCTGTAATGGAGGAATGGGAATTGATTAAAAGAATGAATAAAATTTATTATATGCATTCCTTTTATTTGTCAAGATGCTACCATAATTAGGCTCTATACGATGTGACAGTGTTGAGACAAACATGTAGTAAATTAAAAACTGTGCCTGAACTGTTCAGCTTCAGACATTACATAATATCCCAGCCCACATACATCTTTAAATATGCAGAAAACATTGCACTCAGTGTTTCTTTTCTGTTACTTCACCCACATGGACATTCTGACATTTTTTGGGGGGGGGGGGTCATCAGGCATCACAACAAACAGGTAACACTGCTGTCTACATACATCCCCTCTGACCTCAGTGAGTGGCCTCACTGCCAGGAGTGAGCATGCTTAAGTTTCCACAAGAGGTTCTGGCTTGGGTTTTCCTTTGGCTTTTACGGCCTCTTGCTTCACTCTCAGGCTTTTGAGCAGATGTTTCCACCTATGATCAGACATTTCCCAGTGCCTGATCCAGAAAAGTGATTCACATCTAATATTGAGCCTTCATCTCCAACTTGCATAACATCTTTTTTTCCTGTTCTGTTTACTGCAGTAACTTTTTAGGGAGTATAAAGATCACATTGATTACCTGTGTTTAGGGTGAGTAAATCAGTGTTTCACTGCCGAGGTATTCATTTGATGACCTTTAACTATCTGACAAAACAAATTAAAGCTTGATGATGAGGTAACTGCTGAAATAAAATTAAGCAACTATATCTTAACATAATTTTACTTCTGCACATTGTTAGTGAAGGCTGTAGTTTACCTACAACTGGCTACCAACAAGAGAGCACCAACCAGAACTCACATAACCTTGCTTTAAATCTGTTTAAGACTATGTTAATATCTCTTGCTGTCAGAGTGTAATAGAGAGCCACGCCTCACCCTGTAGGTCATTAATAGTTTCTGTCCCCATGTTGCGGCCTCTCCTCTCCTCCTCCAGCTCGGCCTGCAGCCCCCTCAGCTGCTTCTCCAGCTCCATCTTGCTGTTTTCAAGCTGGCTGCACTTTTCCTGCATCTCCCCGAGGCTGACCTCGAGGCTCTGGGCTTGTTTCTGCACCTCCGCCTGACTCTTTTTTAACCGCGCTACAGCCTCTTGCTCAGCCAGAAGCACAGCATTGACGTCCTCAAGCTACGGATATTAGGGGAGGGAAAAAAAATAAAGAGAAGTTGTTGAAATTGTTTTTATGCTTAAGGCATTCAGAATTAGGGATTAAAAATTTGGTATGTTTTTATTTACATGAATAAAAACACATAATAAACACAGAAAAATAAAGTGCAATGATATGGAAAATCAAAAATAAGAGAAAGACAACACTATGTTAGGTGACTTTAAAAAGCTTCCCTCACTTGTTTTTGCAGCTGGATATTCTTCTCATTTGAGATGTGTGAATTCTGGTTCTTTTTCCTCAGATCTTCTAGCTGGTCCCTCAGGTTGTTCACTGTTGAGTAAAAACAAAGTCATTTATAGTTAGTATAGTATATAAAAATTACATCCATACATACAATATTATAATACTGTCAATCCAAAACTATTAATATTTCTGAACCTGACGTATAAATACACAATTTGACTTGCCTGAGTCGAATATAAAATCAAATGACAACCAAAGATATGGAAAGATATTTCACAAGTTATACATCTGATATTTAGATAAGGTACTGTGCAATAGTCTTGAGCTACTCCTTAGATTTTAGTAGGAAAATGGGTGCAAACATGTACAGTTTGTACATTTCTAACTGACTTTTATTCTTCAACGCAGCCTGAACTCTCTTAGACAAACTTCTTATAGTTTAAGTAGTCTTCAGTAATATTTCTCAAGACTTATGAAGGACATTATAAATTCTTCTGTGGATGTTGGCTGCCTTTCGTTGCTGTGACGTGTCAAGTTTTCGGTTAAAAGCTCTTTGTTTGTGCAGAAATACTATTTTATACATGTCAAATGCATTTTTGGAATTTTTCATAGATTTAACTAAAGAAAGGGAAACATATTTGTTTTTGATTTTGTGGCTGCTCGTAACAATGTGGCAACTTAAGATTGTGAATCATTCAGGCATACAAAGAACCAATGTCAAGTGGCTTAAACAAAAAAAACAAAGCAAAATGAACAAATGGTCAGGCACAAAGACCGGACTGAAAATGAGCAAAAAAAAAAGAAGAAACTTCAAAAATTCTGTAGTATTGCTCAAAATCACTTAATCACTTAAAATAAGAGGAAGTCTGGCTCCTTTGAAGCAAAAATGTAAAGAACTGAGGGGCAGCTCAAGACTTTTGCACAGCACTCTACATTTGTTCATAGGTGCTCACGTTCGTTCTCCAGGCTGCGTTTCCTGTCAGTTTCGATCTCCACCTTGCGCAGATTCTCAGCACTGTGGTGCTGCAGCAGAGCTCTCTCTCTCTCCAGCTGCCTCAGTGAGGCCTCGACTTTCTGCCTGCTGTTCATCTGATGAGAGAGGAATTCGCACACAGTGTGAGTGGAAACAAATTCTGACCTTCTTTATCCCATCAGATACATGGTTGAAATGCACCCGCTCTTACCTCCTTGTCTAATTCTTTGACGAGTTTGTCTAAACGGTTGGTAGCATTTCTGGGTGGGGAAAAAAAAAAAAAAAAAAAAAAAAAATTTTTACC
>VUQG01005499.1:0-12636 GCA_015106755.1 Etia nguti | reverse complement strand
CACTGTGACAAAGTGGGTGAGAACACCATTTGTCCATAGTCTTAGTTAACATTCTTGTTTTGATTTAACCATATTTCATATGTAGTCTGCAATAGGCAAACATTTACTATCCCGGGTTTGTTTATGTTTTGCACTTTTACAGATTATGTAACAACATCTTGGTTTAAATCAATTCCTACAAGTTTTTTAAGTTAACATGTTATTTATTTCAACTGTTAATTTCTCTTGTTTAAACTCACCTTACCTACCTGTGTTCCAGGAACAAAAGGAGGAAATATAGTTTTACTTCCTGTATTTATAGCTTCCTGGGTAATCTGAGGTCACAGGAAGAGACCAGGTCAAGAAGGGGGAGAATCTTTGTAATTTAATAAAGCTGATTTTAGAGTGTTTGTAGAGAAATGGATTTGTAATATGTATTGACTATACACTGCAGAGTTTTATTGCTAGTAAAGGGTAGCAGTAGTATGGGTTTGAGTATGATAATGTTCATCTTACCTACCTAATGGAATAGTACAGGGGTGAATGGACTATTTAAGCAGGTGAATGTAGGTGTTCAGGAAAAAGGACCAGGTCAGTGTAGCTGTGTACATTTTGGCCTTAATTTCCGTTGATTTAAGTTTAGTTATGTTTATCTGAACTGAGTTAATTATGGAGTTGAGTTTTTATTTTGTTGTAAATATTGGTTGGTCACAAAATGGTGAATAAATCACTTGCTACACTGGACAGCATCTGTCTCCTGCACTTCTTTGGCCGCTTAAACATTTTTTTGATGGAATCTAGCAATTATATTGTGAAAATGATGAAGGATGGACCTTACAGATTTTTCCCTACAGTCAACATTGAACTTGGATCACTGGAAAGTTATAAAGTCTTTATTTAAGTTTTCCTCACCATACTGGACAAAATATAAACATTTAACACACCTTCTTCTCACACCTTATTGGGTTTTTTTCATTTTAACTACTTTCTACATTGTAGATACATACTGCAGACATCAAACATATGAAGTAAGATATATGGAATTATGTAGCAAAGAAAAAACTCTAAATATGTTTTATATTTTAGATTCTTTTGCTTTGTTGACAGCACTGCAAACCCTTGGCCTTCTTTCAATGAGCTTCATGACATAGTCACCTGAAATGGTTTTCACTTCACATGTGTTCCTTGTCAGGGTTCATTTGTGGAATTTCTTGCCTTCTTAATGGGGTTGGGACTATCAGATGTGTTGTGCAGAAGTCAAGTTGATACACAGCTAACAGCCCTATTTGACAACTGTTAGAAGTCATATTGTGGCAAAAATTGATCAGCTAAGTAAAGAGAAGCGACAGTCCATCATTACTTTAAGAACTGAAGGCCAGTCAGTCCGGAAAGTTGCTAAAACTTTGAATGTGTCCTCAAGTGCTGTTAAAAAACCCCATCAAGCACTATGACCAAACTGGCTCACACGAGGACCGCCCCAGGAAAGGGAGACCAAGAGTCACCTCTGCTGCTGAGGATAAGTGAGTGAGTGATAAGTCACTCACCAACCTCAGAAATCCCCAGCACCTCAGATTGGAGCCCAGATAAATGCCACACAGAGTTCCAGTAGCAGACACATCTCTAAAATCCACTGTTCAGAGGAGACTGTGCGAAGTAGGCCTTTATGGTCAAATATGTCACGGCCGAAGGCCAAATGCAGATCACACACGGAGGCACTGGTGAACGAATTCCCAGACTTTATTTACAAACAGAGTACAATAAAGATGACTATGAGCTGTGAACTGTGATGTAACGTGACCTGTGAGGGATATGTGATATCAAAACGTTCTCACTCCCAAGGCATAATATTTTACACTAGGTGACAAATCATCAACATGTTACCCTTCCGGGCACCCAACACGTCCCTAAATGACGAGATCGGAAAATGAGGAAACATGAGAACCGTTTGGAATCAATCTACACATGTTCGTTCATTTTCCTTAAATCGCTTTGGAAAACACTATTTAACCTCATTAAAGTGCTGGTTAAGGTTAGGGATAAGGTTAGGGTTAGGGCTGGAATACATGGCTAGAACATGTATTACCGCCGGACCGTCATTCTACTGCATTTCACCCATAACCTGGCGCATACCATAAGAACGCCGACGGTCACCTTTCGCGTTCCTCAGGAAGGGCTAGAAAGCTAGTAGCAAGCATGAACTGTACAAAATAACGTGAAGTACTAGAATAACTATGTACGCGTGAATTCTGTGATGTGAGAGGAAAAGGGGGGTTTCAGGTCAGGGAACGAAACCAGGAGTCTCTGAATCACTGCAACAAGGGGAGACAAGGTTCAGAAGGTGTTTCCGTGAAGACCAAGTGTGAATGAATCGTGGACGAGAACTGTCTTACTTATTGCAGGTGGAGGATTGGCACGGGAGAGGTAAGTGGTCCGGGTGAGACGATGAAGGTTCCAGCCAGGGATGGTCCGTGGTGTCCAATGACTATGGCAGGCAGGTATGTGAAGCTGGAATGAGCTGTGGTGGAAAAGCTGTCAAGAAAGGCCAGTGTCCAAATGAAGGTGAGCATTGTCATAATTTGAGCGTGGAGCTCGGCTGGATGACTGTGAGCAAAGAAACACAAGGTAAGCAGAAAATATCGCTATGAACAGTTCTACAATAACTATGATGGGCTGCACTAACTGAGGTTAGCTGAAGATCTGGCAAAGAGTAGTGGTGAGCACTGGTCTTAAATACTGGCAGCTCATTTGCCAACAGGTGTGGACACACGCAGGAATGCAGCAACTCCACCCAGAGGATGAATGGAAAAAATCCAGCACTCACCCGGACCATGAAAAAATAGCTGCTAAGAAACCATTACTAAGGAAAAGCAACAAGCAAAAGCAGCAAGGAATGGACATTAGACCAGTGTAAATCTGTGCTGCGGTCTGATGAGTCCAAATTTGAGATCTTTGGTTCCACCTGCCACATCTTTGTGCGATGCAGAAAAGGTGAACAAATGGTCTCTACATGCATGGTTCCCACTGTGAAGCATGGAGGAGGAGGTGTGATGTGTGGGGGTGCTTTGCTGGTGACATTGTTTGGGATTTTTTCAAAATTGAAGACATGCTGAACCAGCATGGCTACCACAGGATCCGGCAGCGACATGCCATCCCATCCGGTTTGCATTTAGTTGGACCATCATTTATTTTTCAACAGGATAATGACCCCAAACACACCCACAGTGTGTAAGGGCTATTTGTCCAAGAAGGAGAGTGAAGGAGTGCCGCGCCAGATGCTAAAGGAGCAGGGGCCATGGGGGGAGCAATTGAGGAAAACTGACAGTCTTTAATGGATTGCAATAAAACACCAAAACCGGGTCTCTCCAGTCTAGCTCAGCTGTTCAAGACCTTCATGCAGTTTCAGATAGAGAAGAACAAAAGGCAGAAGAAGGAGATGTTCAAGACCTTCATGCGGTTTCAGAGAGAGAAGAATAAAAGGCAGAAGAAGGAGACAGCAAAAGAAGAACACCCTCAGTTTAACTTATTTTTCACCCTGTTTACTCAGCTCCAATTGGACATGGAGGCAAGCAGAGCATGCCAGCCCACAGCACAAGCCACAGGGCTGCCATTTGGAAAGCTAGTTCTTAGTGCAGTGTTGAAGAAACAGAGATATTTCCTGAAAGGGATTCAGGTCCCTTAACACTCCAGGGGAAGAACCCCCCAAGAGCTATGCACCCATTTGAAGGACTTGTTCTGCAAGTGGGTAGATTACAACAAATCCACAAAAGAAGAAATTATGGAAGCTCTTGTCCTAGGCTAGTACCTCAGAGTGCTCTATCTGGAGGTGAAGATGTGGGTCAAGGAGTATGACGTGAGCAGGATTTCAGTAATTCATTTTCTTAGACTAGATCTAGCAAACTTATCTACTTCACACAAGAGAAACATAACCCAGCCAAAGAAAAAAGCAGAAGTAGTATATTATAATGGGGGTAGATAGGTCATATCAATTTGTCCAGTTAAGATATACAAAGCTTCTGTTTTTGTGTCTTGATGCATTCTCAATCATCCAGGAAAGTAAATCTCCAAAAGTTGATTCTGTTCATCTGGACGTAGCGTTTTGTGGGAGAAACGTTTCGTCACTCATCCAAGTGACTTCTTCAGTCTCAGCTGACTGCAGGTTTCCCCAATCTTATAAACAGTACATTTGCATAATGACTGAAACCAGCCCACTGAAGGAACAATGGGCTGGGAGGTCAGTTCCTTAATCTTAATTATGCAAATTCTCATGACCATTGATCAACAACCACTGACCAAAACCCACTGATCAAAGACCACTGATCAATGGCCATGAGTACCATTCACAGAGAGCTGGGGAATGGCTGCAATCACAGCATCTTACTTCTGTTTTTGTGTTATGTGCCAAGACCTGAGCATTTAGCCTCAGTTGATGAGCAGCTAAGACTATCTGCCATAAGTGTACAGGCAAACGCTACACCTTGCACAGACCTGGTATATAGACCTTCTCCTGTTTGTCTATTGTAAGTTTCCTCAGGTTTCTACAGGTTTTTCACCTTTTGAGTTTCTGTTTGCCCATCAGGTCAGAGGTCCACTAGAAGGAGACTTGGGAGGAAATGGATCAGGTCAAGGACAGAAATATAATCTCTTATGTCCTTAAAATGAGAAACTCACAAAGACCACAACCTTGGCAAGAGAGAATCTTAAAACTCAAATGAAGCAGACAAAATGGAATGATCAGACAGCAAGGCGAAAGCAGTTTTGAGGTTGGCGACAAAGTCCTGTTGCTGTTGTTGTGTAGTAAGGTGAGACCATTGCTTCTCCAGTAGATTACTATATAGGTTAAGTGTTAAATTATTTTTTTGCTGTAACACTGTCAAAAAAGGTGGACATAAACACTGACTGGTTTCATGTTCATGTGCTGAAGAAATTAAAGAAAGTTAGTCAAAGAACCAAAAATAGCACTGCATAGTCTTTGCATCAGTTGTGTTAATCTGCTATTATTGTCCAACAAAGTACCGTAAAATATATGCCTACTTGTGAATTTTCCAATTTTATTTCAAATAATCTAGCAGAAAAATGCTATGGGTGGCCAAAAACAACAATGATTGATTAATGAATAAAAAAAACAAAAACAAAAAACTGAATATTGATGTATTTTGTGTTTTGAACTATTTACAAGCCCATTATGCATTATGCAAGGCTTTACTGGCAACTGATCAATATGGGGCACTAGGGCAAGCAAACATCTCTGTGGACCAGGAGAAGACATTCCACAACCAGTGGGTGTTCTTTCATTGGCTGGATAGGGTTAGAGGTAAAATTATGGGCAAGTGATTCCAGCCAACTGTGCCCACAGATATTTTGAAACTCTTTAGACTCGTAACCATCCAACACAGCAGATGTCTGCCTCTCCCTAAGCCTGGTTCTACTAGAGTAGGGGTCTCAAACTCGTGGCCCGGGGGCCACTTGCGGTCCACGTCACCCCTACTTGCCGTATATTGACGTAAAGAAATATAATACATTTGGCCCTTGAAGTTACTTCAAATACTTAAATTATTTGGCTAGTTTTGTATTAAGAGCAAAAATAGAACAATTAACATTAAAACATGAATTTTGTAGTGTATATGTGTGGAGTTGTAGCTCAATGGAGAGTTTAACTCTCTGATAGTCATATGTTTACTTAAGTAAAAGTGAGTATTTTAATGTTTTTCTTTGATTTCCAAGATTTAATGCATGGTAGACCCTTAATTTTGGATAAATTTGAGCCTTCAAGCTAATTACAACAATGTGTCCTGTCCAAAGTGACCTCAGTATACACCCACGCACAGATGGAAAAGGAGCAGACTATGTGCATTTGTGTTTGGGTTTAATCACTCAAACTGAAATCCACACTAAAATCCACCCTTCCTCTCCCTTGCTCTGTGACTGACTTAAACAAGGTCATAGAATACCTACCGGCATCACATAAACCATGACAGAAAACTTTGGCTTTTGATCCACGACAACAATCAAGCTCCAGACCCACACAAACTTAACTGTCCCACTTTGTCTACTTGAAATCATCTCCCTGCCATTCCTGTGAGCTATATCTACCGCATCAGTTCAGCATGACTGAACTTCCTGCTTTAGCGAAAAAGACTTCGTGTCACTGGGAAGCCACAGCCATGGCAGTTAATGTCACTATAAAAAGCCTCCAGCAGTTCCAGACAGTCAAAGCTAACATCCTGCACTGCTCCTCCCTCCCTTCCCACATCGGCCCAGATGGAGTTGCTCATTTTTGCCATTTCGCAGCTGTCCCAGAGGAAATCTAGCACATACACACAGCAGCATTTAAACAGTTATTAAATTAGGAGAAACTGGAATGAAAGTGGGATATAAAAAATGAGACCCTATAGAAGACAAGGCAAGGTCTGGTTTGTGTCTGGTCCATCTACCAATTATTTCAATTTCTTTCCCTGTTGACTTGAATTATTAGCAGACACAAAAATAAGAGGCCCAGAGAGCAGAATATCTTCTCACAAAAATAAAAGGCCTAGTAAGAAGAATATCTGTGCATTGGGTTTAAATCAGTCACACCTAAGAAAAGCATGTTAAAACTCTGTTTTGAAACTCACAGGTCCATTTGTTTCATCAGTGAAAAGAGGGTCACAGGCTTTGCTTTACTGTATCCATGTCTCTTAGCTATATCTTAGGAATGGGAAAAGTCATGGGAAAAGTGATTAAAGTCTGATCAAAAGCATGTTTTATTACCCGATCTTTAATAATAATAACAGAAAAAATATACCAAACCATGAATTCTCTGTTTTCTTGGTTTTAAATGCATTAAGGTTACCTTTAAAGACCACTTACATTATTACTGTCACCAAATCCTATGAATCCTAGTGTATTATTCCATTTCTCAACATCTTTTGACTTGCCTTTCTTGTTGTAGTTCTCAGTACCAATAGCTTTGGCCCCTCCTAAATTTGAATTAACCCACAAAAATGTAGTTCAGATTTTAAATTAATTTCCTAAAAAGAGTTGTGGTGAGTCGATGAGTAGTGCATGACTTGCTTTTGGAGTAGTGTAGCTGATTTCAACATAATTTGACTTCTTTGTTAAAAAAAATAAACTTCATAAACTTATATATTGTAGGAAATATATGTAATGTAATGTTGTAGCATCAATTTGTTGTCAATTTTTGTTGTTAATTTTTTTTTTTACTTGAATATTTCAGTCAAAATCTGATATGTGAGTTAACCTTTCCTCTCGATTCTTGAGCTGTATATTTTCTTCTGTAGAGTAGCTTCAAATTGGGTGCAAAAACTGCAATGTTAATACATCACATTGTATGTTATATTCAGGCTTCATTTGTTTGCTTATGTTACTGTTTTACAGTTAGGAATGTTTACGAGATATCCAAGAAAAAATACACATATTACTAAATAATATCACAGAATTGAAGAGTTATGTTAAAGTTAAGGAGCTACTTTGGTTAAAGTTTTCTCTACGTTCTTCTACTGTATATTCACTACCACAATACCTACATTCATTTTAAGCTCCCTATTGAATCATATTTAGATTTTAATTTATTAAGCTCTTCACTTTTTTGTATAATTATTTTACTTATCTGAGTTGGTTTGTTCTGTCATATTGTATTTATTTTCATAGAGCTACATTTTTTTTTATGTTTTTTGGTGGAAAACAGTAATCTCCCTACTTTTAGATACATATAGTGTTTCACACTTATCTTAGCAGCAGAGTGCTGCTGAATTTTACACACTATATGACTCAGCACTTGGCAATAATGCTCTGTCATTTTATGTGGGTTTCAACCTTGTGTTTGAGGTACTATGCCTCCTAAATACTTTCACTTTGCAGTAATACTATTTAGAAAGTTGATAGCGGAATATCTAGGAATAGCATCCTGTTATAGTACCACACTCACTTTCAGTGAGCTCCTTACACTTAGCCATGGTTGCAAGCTAATATGGCTGCACTTTATGCAGATACATATGAGTTTACTTTCAGAAACTAGTCATTAATTAGAAACTTCTCAGAAATTGAAATCCAATTTTATCTCCTTCTTATTAGTATAAAATCTTATTTTCACTTCTCCTATAAGTATGTAATCCATCAAACTGTAGCATACCTCTTCTCCTCTTCTCCCCCAGGCAAACCAAACTGACTAATCTAAATCACATAAAACACTAACATATATGCATAGGTTATATATGGATACATTGATACACAGAAAATGTAGTGAATGCACACATAACTACACACACACACACACACACACACACACACATACAAACACGCAATCCAATTGTATTGCTTAGAATGAGATTAAGATTGAATTTTAGATGCTACATAGCAACTGTGGAGGTCAGGCCACCCTAGAGAGCAGCATGCCAAAAGAGGAGTGAGTGGGAGGGAGTAAGGGGGAAGGATCTCTATCTCATTGTATCTTAAATCAGATTAGTTCTTATTCACCCCTTCTGGCTGCAGTACAAGTCTACAGCTGTAGATTCGCAAATCCTTTCCTTTGTACCATGGCCCTCTACTCATCTTGCCTGTAAATATTAAAACCACTTGGCCCTCTGTTGGGAACTCAGTCTTCACTTCTTCGTGTTTTCTTTCAAATAATTTCATCACTCTCATTTTCCTGTTTCTCCCTTACAAATGACCATTATACAATTTACGACGTTTTATCATTTCTGGAGAACAAACAGGACATAGAGATGGAAACTGGTGATCACTCATTTTTTCCTGCCATGGTAAATATATACACAACTTGCTAAAACGACTTATTTGTAAAGTTTGTGCACCTGTAACACTTTATAAATGCATATTATAATTTTAATATCGCAACAATAACTTACAAATTAGACCCACAAAACCTCAATTATGCATGACATATTATAATTTAATCATATTAACAGGCAACCAATGATGTAGCATAAGAATGTACTAGTAGTCATAATATACTCAAACTTTAATGAGCAACCAAAACCATATATAAAACAGTTCAATAGTTTCCCAGTCAGTTGTTTCAGCTCATCCGAGGGAACATCAAGGTATTCCTAGGCCAGCTGAGAGACGTGATCTCTCCAGTGTGCCCTGGGTGTACCATGGGGACTCCTATGAGTAGGATATGCACAGAAAACCTAGCCCAGAAGGGACCCAAGAGGTATCCTAGTCAGATGCCCAAACCACCTCAGTTACCTCCTTTTAATGTGGAGGAGGAGTGTCTCTGAGTTCATCCTGAATGACTGAACTTTTCACTCTATCTCTAAGGGAAAGGCAAGCCTTTGGAGCAAGCTCATTTTTGCTGTTTGTATCCAAAATTTAATTCTTTCTGTCATTGCTCAGAGCTTGTGAGAATAGAGGAGGTTAGGAAGGTAGATTGACTGGTAAATTGACAGCTTTGTTTTTATACTCAGCTCTTTCTTATCCATAATGCAGTCAGTACAGTGTCCACATCACTGTAGATGTGACTTTAATCCATCTGTTTCTTAATGCATGCTCAATCATCCAGGTAAAGAAATCCAAAAAAGTTTGTTCTGTTCATCTGGACGTAGCATTTTTTGTTTTTTCCCACTAGAAAACCCTACACCCAGATTAACAGAATCTACTTTTTCATTAATCCATCTGTCAATCACCTGATCCTCTCTCTCCTGACTCATGACCAAGAGACCAGGACAATTAAGTGTAAGTTGGCACCAACCAATGAACCTGACAGGACCACATTATTCACCAAAAGCAGAGATGAGATCCCGAGGCTATCAAAGTGGAAGCCTTTTGACATGGACGAGTCACCCCCCTCGTCCCCAGACTCTGTTTCCTCTCCAGAACATGTGTCAATGGGATTGAGGAGACCCTGAAAGTATTCCTTCCACTGCCCAAATATATGCTCAGTGGAAGTCAGCAGCAAATCAAACACCGTATGAGTAAAGCACTGCTTTCCACTTCTTAGTTGTTTGGTGGTTTACCAGAATCATTTCAAGGCCAATCAAAAGGCTTGTTCCACAACCTTACCGAGCTCTTCCCACACCCCAGTTTTTATTTCAGCTATTGCAAGAACTGCACTACACTTGGCCTGCCAGTGCCTGTCAGCTGCCTCCAGAGTTCTACAGACAATCTCAGCCCAATACAACTTCTTCTTCAGCTTGATGGCTCCCGTCACCTCCAGCAGGACCATGACAGGAGGGGGTGCAGAACATGCTGGAAGTGGGAACTGAATATCTTGCTTACTGGGCCTCTGCCAGATGAAGCCAGCACACCCTGACGGTATGTTTGGATGCACCAGGCCTGATCCCTGCAACTGATCCAACTCACCACTAGGTGATGATCAGTTCACAATTGAGCGTCTGTTTACACTTAGTGTCCAGAACATAGCCCGCAAACCTGCTTTTACAAAATTAATTGTCGACCTGCAACCTAGACTGTCCTTTTGCCACACTATTATGGTTAAATTAGGTGCCCTGCAATGCCACAAAAACTGCTCAAAATAATTCAGGGAACACAACAAGGAGCCCGTTAACTAACAGCAACCAAAATCTCCATCATTCACCTGAGTTGTCAGATGCAATAAGAGTGCATGTGTACCCCAAAACAATTTGCATAATGGATGGTTTCTGGAAAGGTCTCAGATGGCCTCCAAGTCTGTAAAAGGGTCCACTTCATCATGGTAAATGGGCTGTAACCCAAGATCTGTCAAATTTAACCTGAGGACAGTGTACAAAGCCAAAAGGGCCCGGCTAATGAGGACCTAAAGCTTTGTGCCGAAATCCTGCAGTTGAATATCTAGGAATTTGGCAGGTGAAGGATTTGGATTAACTCAAAAAGATCCCAAGAGGCTGCAAATCAGCTCAGCAAACTTAAGAGTATTGGACTAAACCCCTCCTTCTTGTCTATACTGTTTCAATTCAGTGTGACTGGAAGGGCACAATAAGACTTTCATTACTTCCAAAACTTCTCCTTCTACATGATGATGATAGATCTTTGTGCAAGTGCCCATTATGCAAACGTCATCTAAAGGCCTCTTAGGGAGAGGGAAAGGGCAGTTTTCAAATTTAAGAAAACATTACCAAAATACTGATGAAAATAGCTAGAGTATGCCTAAAGGCATAAAGTCATTAACACTAGAATGCCATTTTAGCAGGCTTGTGCTGAGGGTGATCCTCTTACCTTTTGGGGGCATCCAGGACTTCATCCAGTTCCTCATAGTCCATGTGAAAGACGCTGGAGAAAGTGTTCTGCAAAAGGAATGAAAGGTAGTTTACTTATCTGAGATGTCAAAAACATGACTCATTTGGATAGGACTTGTGGATGGTGTAGTTTGATGAGGTGTAGGGTATAACAAGAGGTAGAAATTGCTATTACAAGCAAGATTATAAAAAAAGATTCTGAATTTTGTGTGGTTTAATATAAACATAAAAATTTCTGTGACTTGCTGAAGGTCTACTCTGTGTGTTTTCTGGCTATATTGATTTCCTCTTGCCCTTTAGTTAAGCTATTAAAGCAAAGCCCAACATCCAGATGCCTTAAGTTAAACAGAGGTACTGTGCACAGTGCCTAAAACAGATTTCCTAGCATGAAAAAAGGGATGTGGATCTATTACCTATGAAGCCTAGCCAGAATGAGAGTTTATTTTGACATTCCAGGCCTCTTTTCTCCTTTCCCCCCCTTATAGGGACTTGTTTCTCTCAATCTGCACTCCCAACCCTTCACAAAGGATACTTTTTTCTATTTTAAAAAGGTTGGGACAGGATGTTAAAGACGAATGATCTTTCTTCATTTGAAAAGAATTGCCCCCATTATTGCACATACTTACACATACTTGTGCTCTTGGGAAACTGATCTTTTTAGGTGAGTGTAATAAAGCTGTTTTAAACAGAAATAGAAATTTATTGGGGTCTTTGGCAAGTGGGATAGTTTATAACAGGATGACACATGATAATGGAATGTTTTGCTGCATGTCGGAACACTGGAATAAATTAGGTTTTTCTTATATTCATTGGAACCATCATCATGTGAAGGAAAGACAAAGAAATAGTTAACTAGTAGTGCTTAATTATGAGTTTACAATATCAGAGCCAGTGGCAGATGTATAAATCTCCAAGTGTGTGCACATGTTATTCAATTCATAACATATGAATCCACAACTCAACAAGCACAACACAACCACTTTACTAGGTATAGACATGCATGTAGATACTAGGGCTGCCACAAACGATTATTTTGATAGTCGACTAGTCACCAATTATTTTTGCAATTAGTCGACTAATCAGATCATGTATCCAATGGATGTAAAACGTACAGCTTATTGCACCAGCATGCATCTGCTCTCATATAACTATCATTAGCTTACAGCTTGAAGTGTTTAAGGTATGTGCTAACCAAAAATAAAGATAAGATGATAGTTTAATAAACTTTTAATGAAATTTGCAGATTGTCTTGGTGGAGTTTAATAAACTCAGCCGTCTGCTTCTTGCAATCTAAAATATAACAGGACACTGGAGTAAATTCTGGACCATCTCACACTTCTGTTTAATCAGTTTTCTGTTTGACGTTTATTCAGCTGTGTGAAAACTATAACTTTAATCTCAGCCAAACCGATTTACTCAGGAACAAATAAAACACTGAAAAAAGCCAAACAATAACATTTTTATCTTA
>VUQG01005496.1:2694-15074 GCA_015106755.1 Etia nguti | reverse complement strand
CATAATTGGAAGCTTACAGTAAGAGAATGGTGGAGAAAAAAAAAAAAAAAAGGTCTGGGAGATAAATTGCATCTTTTTTGCCTGATATGGTTTCGCGTGTGCTTGTTTTTCAAGCTTCTACTTCTTTGTTTTGTCACAAAGCAGGGAGATCTCTGTATTGTAGGGATATTTTTAGATGTTTTGGTCAGTGTTTCAAAGGTGCAACATCTGTTTGGGATTAAGAGCTGATGCCTTTTGGCTAAAATTGTTCTTATATGGCTGTGCAGGAGTTGGAAAAGCAGTCAGATGTTATTTAGGGCTCTGGAGAAATTTCCACACAAGGACGACTTTTCTTTTTTTTATGAGCGTGTGCACCTTAAAAAGTAGAAGTCATTACGGTTTCATGACGGCCTGCAGTGGCTCTTTGCTCTGAAGACTTATGTTGTGTGTTTTGCTGCTTGGTCGGATTTGTTGCAGTCATATTTACTGCTGCGTGAACTTTCCCTGCTACAAAGTTTCTTTCTTTTCAGTGTTGTCACCACAGCCAAGCCTGAGCTCTTTGTTACTGTACTCTCTGTGCATTTGTTGTTTTCCAGTTCATGCACACGCACACACCTACTTTGGCACACACAAGGGTCACACCCACTTTATTGTTCACCTCGCTGTGCTAATCTTTGTTGGCACTCTGGAAAGTAATAAATAATAACGAGACTGAAAAAACAAAACCTCTACCTGAAGTAAAAAAAAACCAAAAAAAAAACCTTTGCGTTATGCTTTTCACTTGTCTTGACTTTTAGGTGAGACATGTGAGTCATACGTTGGAGACACAATAGCTTGTGTGTTTGACGAGAATAGAGAGTTAGACAGGAAAACAGATTAGATTCATACTTCCTTGTGACACCCTGTAGGAGTGTTATCACAGCCAAACCATTACTTATCCATGAATTCTATCTGTGTTTATAATTTAGGTTTCAAATGTCCTTGTACATGTTTAGTTCAGTAAAAAAAAAAGAAAAGAAAAACAAACAAACAAAAGAAAACCCAATCTAGAATGAAATGACTCTTATTGTTTTGTTGCTTGTACTTTCTGAGCCAATATCAAGTTTTCATTATTGCTTTCACTGCATGGCTGGCCAAGGGTGCATGTTGCATATCAAGTAACTTTTTGTTTGCAAACGAAATAATTTAATTCTTTTTTTTTTTGTTAAGCAAAACACAGTCTTGCTTTATGCAAGGTGTCAAAAAAAAGTAGAGGAAGTAATGTAAAGACTGAACACTGTGTACCTTTAAGACTTTCGCACCTACCGCGTGACCATTCTTCTATATTCCTTAACCAAGAAAGCCGTTCCAATTAATTGAGGTTAGGTTTTTGCACATTAGGCTTCAAAGAGCTTTAAGGTGGTTGAGCTGAAGAACTGTGGGCTGTATTTGCTATTGTGACAGACAGATACTGTTGCAAATTAACCAAGCTACTGTCTAACCCCGAAGGCTTCCATGAACCTCTGGTAGAAAGCCATAGTCTTATCTCCTGGAGAGCATTTGCAACACTTAACCTCACCTTCTTTTCAAAAAGCAAAAACTGTGTAATTTTTTTTTAACAGGAAGAATGATCTTGTACTTCTTCCTGCAATATTGTTTTATATGGAAGCCTGTGGGCACGATATCAAGGGCTTAGAGTGATATGCTGTGTATCCAGGAATTGTGTAACTATTTTCTACTTCTGGAAAAATTTGCTGACAGCATATTTTCTTTGAAAAGCAACAGTGTAAGATAGATAGATGTTTTTGTTTTAAGGGCAACTCCAGTCTAGAGTTACAAGACCTACACAAAATACAAAGTGACTGAAGTCCTGAAGTTGACAGAAGTATGCATCTTTAATTTAAGATTTTTTTCTGCTATAGTGCCAAAAGGAATTTTTTGTGTACTTATATGTATTGAATCATTTTATTGTGTGTTTTTATGATGTTTTTTCCTTTTTTCTAGATGCACAGTGAAATGGCACTTACCGGGCGTGATGGCCAGCCCCCTCTAAGACATCCTCCCATGGTTCCCCCGCCACACCACCCAATGCAAGCAGCACTCCCCCCAGCGCCCCACTCTATGCCTCCATCCCCCTCTAGAATCCCATTTGGCCCACGGCAGGGCTCTTTACCTGGGAGCGCCACCATCCCAAGGGACAGAATCTCCAATGCCAACCCACCGGCCCGCTCTAACTCTCCTTGTCCCAGCGCCATCTTAGAGAGACGAGATGTCAAGCCAGATGAGGATATGGCCGGAAAGAGCCACACTCTTGCTAGGGGGAATGAGGGCTTGTATGCAGATCCGTACCTCCTCCAAGAGGGACGAATGGGCATTGCTGCAGCACATGGACCACACCCCAGCCCTGGGCTTGATGGTCCAGAGCACGCAATGGGGGGATTTCACCGTGCCTCCATCCGCTCCACGGGTTCTTATGGTGGACCTAGCCCCACAGACACTATAGATCACCCCTCTCTGTACAGGCAGAAGTCCAGAAACAGCCAGCTGCCGACTTTGGGTTCTAAGACACCTCCACCATCCCCTCATCGGATGACTGAGGTACGAATGATTGACATCCATGGTGGACCTCCTCATGGCATGCCATCTCATAGTGTTACCATGGAGAGAAGCTCGCCAGTGCGCCAGTCCTTCAGGAAGGAAGAAGTAACGGGGACAAAGCCACGGAACAGCATGGGCTCACCTGTGGTTTCAGACCTCCAGGGGCCAATCCCAGCTGCCAGTGACCATCAGACACGGTAAGCTAGCAGAGGACACAGTGTTGCATATAGTAGGCTGGGGAAGGGGGGGGAGGGGTTGTTAAAATAACGGCCGAGACATTGCATGGGAGCATGGACTAACTCTGCATCCCAGTGTCACCCTAACCATGAACTGCTTCTTTCCAGTACCTGGTTCTGACTCTGTTTCATCATCCATGCCTGAAGAATAAATATAACCTGCCCTCTCACTGTATTCAGCATAAAGATCTGCACATGAAGCACATTTTGATGAGTTTGGTTTGTGTATATAGCCAGCTCTTGCTTATCTGACCATTGTTTTTACAGTCTCTACTGGAATTCTGCAGTTGATATTGTTGATGAGCGTGTAACCCCAGACATAGCTACCACTAATGAAACAGGATAGTAGTATAAAAGCTGTATTAAGCAGTGTATATTTAAACAAGAACACCCCTTACAGACTCTATTCAGTTTCAGTTAATCTACCAGATATTTTAGTACCTGGGTTAGGTTTGTCTTCTCAGACTGAGAGCGCATAAACACAGAAAGGGTGCAAGAGGGATGCTGGCCTCTTAGCAACGCTTAACTAAAAAGGAGGGTACATGGGCTCTGTGTGTAACTTGGAAACCCAAAGCAAATACTGGCCAGGTTGAAAAAGTATTTGAAATGGCCAGTCATGCAGATCAGGCCAGACCACCTGGGAAGCCCAAAACCTCTATTAGAAATGCCCTGGGAATATCTGAAAGAGTGAAGGAATTTGATTGGGAAAGTACCGCACTTCACTTTCAAAATAAACTGAGTTCTCTGTAGGTGTCATAGAATATACTCGTGTGGCCATTGTTGCATTCACATAGACTTTGTGTCTGCGCTGTGTCCTTAACATGCCCCGTGCCTCAAGATAAATTATGAATAGAATAGAATAGAATAGGCCTTTATTGTGATTGTACATGTGCAATGAAATTGTGGGTGCTCCACACTGACTCTGCAGGAAATATAAATAGCAAGACAACATAAATAAATGACAAAACAAGATGAAGGCACACTAAATAAGGCACATCTTATGTGCCTTATAAAGCAAAAGTAGTTCTGTTACCAGTTCCCTGACCTGTCTGCAGTGTTGGCTTTCTTGAGGCAGTGTCATATAGTTCAAATAGTCCTTTCACTCTCTTTTTGGCAGTCACCACGTGTGACTCAGTCAAAAAAACAATATGACCCGAGCACCTTGGGTGTCAAGCTTAGGCTTGTTTTCTTTTCAAGAAGTTGCCCGTTTGGTTTATTCCATTTGGACACAAGCTTTTGGGTTTTTTAATTTTTTTTATTTGTAATTCAGAAACTATTCATATTTACCAGAGACAACATTTACTTGTGGCATATTGCAAATCAATTCCAAAAGAAAAGAAAAATCTCTGCTGTGTAATCATCTCACTAAATGGCAAAACGTTTCATGGTTAGGTGATTAAAAGCGATTGATTATTCTGTTTACAACCCTCCCGTTTTCATTCTGAGCTAATATTTGCTCCAGTGGCAGCTGTCATATCCAATAGGCCTCGGTGTTGAAAGCAGAATTTTTTGATGTGTCTGCAGAGAACGAATGAAGGCTATGGAACAACAGATTGCCAGCTTGACTGGTCTTGTTCAGCATGCACTTTTAAAGGGCCCAAACACTAGTGGCACCAAGGAGCCTCTAAGGTAAGCAATCACAGTATAGGACAGAGTGGAGGCATCAGGTGAAATGGACTTTTCAAAAGAAAAGCTTTGTGATTCAGTCAGAGGAGGAAGGATAAATTATCCCTTCTATATCAGACACTCAGGTAAAATAGTGTCTGCCAAAAAGGAAATCGGTTTGAATGTGAATCTGTTATCGAAGCCCTTTGCCGTGTAGATAAATGGCCACTATGGTTCATCTGGCTGCTTTTCAGCTCTTTCTCTTCTTTATTCATATCGTTTGGAAATGTTTACTTGACACCTAGTCTAAAATGTCTGCTGCGAATTTGAATGTAGCTACTGTATGCTCTGATGATGACGCTTGTTAACATCATTAACATCATTTTAACTTTTCTGGTTTGTCAGTCTGCCCCATCATTCTTTATTTTAACGTGTTTGTCCTTACTAATATCAAGCTGTAAATCTAAAGTGCTGCAAAGTGCTGTTTATTTCTGTTACACAAACTTTTGTCCGATAAATTTCTCTCTGACTGCAGCGAGAGACCCCCGAAGACATCATCTCCAGCCCACAGTGCTCATAGTTCAGGTTAGTATCTCTACTATTATGTGGGATTTCTGTTTTTTTTCTTCTTTTTAGTTGATATAAATGCCATAATATCTTGTGCAGACAAGCACATCAGAGTCAGTCAGCAGTCTGCAATGAACAGCACTGGAGGGAGGAAAAACAAAGTCAGGCTTCTTTGCTTGTCATCAGTTCATATTTCCTTGCACTCCTTTACCCAGTTCATCCAGTTTAATAGGAGTTAAGAGACGAAAGCCAGCGCAGCTAACACAAGCCCCTCAAAGCACTACTTAAAACAAGATGCTATTACTTCTCAAGCCTGCCAAGATGATTCAGCGATTCAATCTCTGCGCTGCAGCGTTCTGCGGCCAGACCTTAGCTTGATAAAAAGATCTGCAACCTCACCAGTGGCAAAGCACAAACACAACGCTATTTATGTGTCTTGAAAGCTGAGCTCGTGTCTCAAGAAACACTTCATGGAGTATGTAGTTTTCAGAGGGATTTACTTGTCATGCTGTGTTTGAGCAAATCTTCAAAACATCAGAAAACTTACAGGGTCTTCTTTGATCTCACCAGACTGCCTCTAACATGAAGAAACATGAGGATATTCGTTTAATCCCTCACATGCTTCTTGATTGTCACCACCCAGCGTGTCCTTCTTTTGATGGACAAAATATACATTGTAACCAGTAGTTCAGGTCTGTTCACGCTGTAAATAGATTTGGGGGATTACAAAGACAAAAGTGTGTTCTTTCACTGCACCATGGTACATGTCAAAAGAATTTAGGGAGCACTCGTAAGTTTCTCTTAACTAACATGGATGGACTTCTTTCTTTGTTTTGTTTTTGAGTTTAAGGGATTGGCTGCTCTTAATTTCATGAGAAAATTTGTACTTGCCTCCTCTGGTATCCATTCTTGCAGATGGTTTTGACATTTTCCTCAAATATACAGAGACAGACATTTGTTCTATGATTCTGATAAAAATACAGCACAAGTGTGTCCTTTCAGAAAGAATTTCCAAGTTACTGTTGATAATGCACAGACCTTGAAAGTGTTCTCTAACAGAAAATTGGCCCTACTTCAACTATTTATATAGTGGACTAAAATTCCAGGTTAATTGACACACATTTTTGAAAAGACATGTTACTGTAAAACTGTATGCATGCAGCGTTAATTTAGCTACACGGGGCACAAAGTCAAGCTCAGCTGATCTCACTGTCATCCCACATCAGCTGACACCTCTGCTGATATACTTATGACCAGTTAAGGTTTATTTAAGAAGGACAGTGCACAATAATTAAGATGAGCACATAGATCCTGTAACTGCAGTCCCTGATGGCATTCATATATGTTAAAAGAAAAAAAAAATGGAAGCACATCTGTGTATAGATAAGAACTAGAAGATGAGGTAATTTCAGCTGTTTATTTCCCAAGGGGTCACCACAGCAGATGAATATGCCCTCCCATTTATCCAGGCTTGTTATCAGTACTAGCTTGTGAAACCCTGAGGCTGGATTGGTTTCCTCCCAGGCTCGATAATTTAAGTCTTTTGTAAGGCGATTGTGTTAACAACTATCAACAAGGCCCCTAAATAAGAACCAGGAGAACATAAATACTAAAACAAACACCCTAGCTAAATAACCCAGTAAACAAAACTTAAAGACCAAGTTAACCAATCAAGTTGGGTGCAGTATTAAAATTGCTTTAGCCCATCTACAGTTGGTGCTCATTGCAAGCTGCTTTGCAACCCACTCAAGCTCCTTCTTTACATGCTGTGTTTGACAAAACCAGGGTCGTCTTTTGTGACTGAACATATAATCCTATAGGATCATTACATTTAAATCTCATGGTGCAGTTTGAAATATTGCTATATTTAGCCATTTAGGGACTTCCACCATGGATATAAATTACTTTGGTTTACATGGTTTCAACCTATTCTTCATCTTTAGCAGTGACTGAAATGATTAGTTGACAGCCATTTCCAGCTGCAGCTGATATGTATCTATAGTACATATGATGTAAAAATGATGCCACAAAAAGTAGAAGAAGTCTCTGCCGAACATTTGGGACATTAAGTCAAAAAAGTGTGTTCATAGACATTTACAATCTTCCTGCTAATAAGTAGAGTGCTTGAAAAAGAAAAAAACGTTTCTACACTTTAAAGCCTTCCTAATAATGTTTACTAGAATTTCTAAAGTTCATAGGAGTTATTATAAGCTTTGATTTTTTCAAAGGTTTCAGTTTGTACATACGGGTTGTAATTTTCAGAAAACAAACTTAAGCTGTGCTGTGTTTTTTTTTTCTTTTTCTCTTGGTCCAGGTGGTTCTCCGGTCTTGTCTCCCAAGAACAGTGCAAGCCCATCAGACAAGGGCTCAGTTCCACTCAAAGTAAACCTCCTGCAGTTCAGGAAGAATGTTTCTGACATCAGGTTGCAACTGCATCAGATGAGGCAGCTGCAGGCAAGACTTTGTCCCCATTTTAATGAAATTAAACTGTTGCGTTTGTCCACATTTCCAGCTGTGTATATGCATGTGATTAAGTGTGATACCCAAAAAGCCATATATCTTGGTTTAGTAGTCCAGGTCCTCTAATAAATTTCATTGTGCTATGTACATCACTTCAGCTCCAGAATCAGGAGGCATTACGGGTGCAGCTGAAGCGGGCAGAGCAGGAAATCAGTATTAAACTTGCAGAGGCAATGCGGCGTATGGAGGACCCTGTTCAGCGACAAAGAGCTGTGGTAGAAGAGGACAGGCACAAGTACTTGGGTCTGGAGGAGCGTGTCCTCACACAGCTCAGGTAAGACTGCTCAGAACTCACTCATTACCCAACACAATAGATGCTGTTTTGTTTTTATTGTGTCTAAAATGGATAGACACGTTTGTTTGCATTCAACAAAGTTTTTCAAAAGTTTGACAGTTGATTTAGTGCACATATCTGCAACTACATTTGTTGTGCCTGCGTTTATAGGAAGCCCCCAAAAGGCTTCACTGTTATCAGCTCACCTGAGCCATTCAATCCTAAATGCTTTGACAAGCCAACACCCTCTAAATTACAGCCCACGGGTTTATGCAGGCAAGCTACGCCTGCCTCTCAGAGACAGCGGTCTAAAACAATGGACTCAACTGTGGAGTAATTACTCACCGCCCTGTTCTTATTTGAATTCATTCGCCTCGTCTTGCCAACAGGGAGCAGTAATTGAATCCTTTTTATTTGGATGTTTACAGGCAAGGTCAAACAGTGTTGTCTTGGTAGACAGCGGCGAACATATGCTCCAATAAACACAATCATAGCAGTTCTTGGATTCTGGGAAATGAACAGGAGGAAGTCGGGGCACTGAAGCTGTGTTAAGCCCTTTGTTACACTTGGTATGCAGCCATTTGTGAGTCAGCAAAACACGGCTCCTGGCCCCTTAAATAAGGCATGGCAATTAGAGATGCTTGGCTTTAGAACCATTTGGAGTGCGTGGTGTGAAAACCGTTGCCCTCTTGAGAGAATTCAATCTATCAGACCATATTTTGTAACCTTTTTTTAAAACTCACCCCTTAAAATATGGAAACTCATACCATGAAAACACAGGAAAACCTTAATGGAGTCACACAAAAAAAGAAAAAAACGTATTAAATCTGATGGTGGTCATTTTCAGTGGATGAAAGCTTTCACGGAGCAAAAATATAGAGTTGTTTTTTTAATGTGAACAACTGCAGTATTTGAAGCTATTTTCACCTTAAGTGGAATTCTTGGTGTCCCATACTGCCCGTTTCAGTTCATGAGAAAATAAGAAAAGTGCTGAATTTCTCATGCAAATGCAATGCAAGTGGTCTTCAAAGGCTGCCTCCTATAATCTGGCAAACAGAGGGATACATTATTGAACAAACAGTATTTTTTTTATTTCTGTTGGAGGCTTCATAAAAAAAGGAAAAAATCCATCATTCTCACTACCAAAAGGCCTTTGCATAGAAGGGCATTTAACACACTGTCTCCTTGTTGCCTTTTCTAATCCCTTCAGGGGACTCCTATAAAAGAGCGTTTCTCAAGGGTACCTGGGCACAATGAAACGTGATTTTAGTTCCCTCTCATGCAATCCAACACTGCACACAATGTTATCATGCAGCACATTTCCCTTTGGAACAGCCAGCTTTCTCTAGCACCGGGATGGCTCTCAGGCAGCGTGATATGATTTCTATGTGAGGAAGTGCTTTCTCACAAATAAGCCCTCATTCAGTGTGTAAATATTTGGGGGTTTGGGATAAGACCAGATCCAGTCTAGACTAAGCAATCTAGTGTGGACAGGAAAGAGGACTGCACGTTTAAGATATTTATTCACAGCTTAAAGTATGAATTTTACATATCATATACTCTATTGCTTATTATGCATCAATCCCAGAGACTTTTCTTACCTTTCCCCAGTTTTGGCCTATGATCTTTAAGAAACATGATTGCATCCTGCCCCCTGGTGTTTATACTGTGCAAATAATCATAACAAGGGCCTATTTATGTAGTTTTGTTTGTTTGTTTGTTTGTTTTTGTTTTTCAAGTATACACTCACTAGATACCAATTATGGTCCATTATGGCATGATAGCATCACATAGTTTCTGCACATTTGTCGCTGCACATCCATGTTGAGAATCTCCCATTTCACCACATCTCACAGGTGCTTTAATGGATTGAGATCTGGAGACTATTTGAGTACAGCAAACTCATTGCCATGTTTGAGAATCCAGCTGGAGATGATGTGAGCTTTGTGAAATGGTGTGTTATCCTGCTGGAAGCAGTCGTCACATAATGGGTACACTGTGGTCATAAAGGGGATAGACATGGTCAGCAACAATAGTCAGGTAGCCTGTGGCGTTTAAGCGGTGCTCAATTTGTACTAAGGTGCTTATACTAAAGTTTTTCACAAAAAATATCTTCCTTGCCATTACACCACCTGAGCCACTGATTCAAAGCAGAATAGATCCGTGTTGTTTATGCCCAGTTCTAACCCTGATATCGGAATGTCAGATAAGTCTGATAAGTCTCTGATAACTGAGACTTATCAGACATGGGATTGTTTTGGTTTTTTTAAGTCTTCTACTCTCTTAATTTTGGTGAGGCTGTGCCAATTGTAGCATAATTTTGCTTTTCTTAACTGACAGGAGGCATCCAGAGATACTGTTGTGTATATCTTGGTCGTAGCGAGTGGTTATTTGAGTTATTGTTGCCTTCCTATCAGTTCAAAGCAGATTGGCCATTCTCCTTTGACTTCTGGCATCAAAAAGGCATTTTTGCCTAGAGAACTGCCACTTACTGGATATTTTCTCTTTTTCAGACTATTCTCTGTAATCCGTAGAGATGGCTGTGTGGGACAATCTCAGTAGATCAGCAGTTTCTGAAATATTCAACCCAGCCTGTCTGGTACTAACAACCATGCCAGATTCAGAGTCATTTATATCATCTTTCTTCCCCATCCTGGTGCTTGGTTTGAACTGCAGCAGCTCATCTTGACCATGTCTACATGCCTATATGCACTGAACTGCTGCAACGCGATTGGCTGATTAGATATTTGCAGATACGAACAGGTGTACCTATCAAAGCGGCCAGTGAGGGAATTTGCCAGGCAGTTTTTTTTTTTAAAGTCACTCAACTCTAGATTACTTTCCCATTTTTTTCTGCAGCGAGCTGGAACAGTATGTAGGTTCACTGCAGAATGACTCGGCCACAACACACAGAGCGGTGACCCTAAAAGATGTGGAAGAGGGAGCAGTAACCCTGAGGAAGGTGGGAGAATCTCTGGCAGGGCTCAAAGGTATGGTGACTGACTTCACGTCACACTAATGTTCCTTACTCCAGTATACTTGCATTATCATCCAGCGTTGCACAGTAAAAATCCATGCCAAATAAAAGCAATTTTTCCACAAAAAATCACATTGTAATTAACATTTCTCAATTAAAGAGAAAAGGATTATGAGCAGAAATATTCTAAAATAGGAGCATTTTACAACATCATTGCCTGTTTTTTTTTCCTCTTTCTTTAAATTTCCTCAGGAGAGTTCCCAGCCCTTCAAGCCAGAATGCGGGCTGTGCTCAGGGTGGAAGTGGAAGCTGTCAAGTTTTTGAAAGAAGAGCCCCACAAATTGGACAGTATGCTGAAAAGGGTGAAGAGCTTGACCGACACACTCAGCAGCCTGAGAAGGTAGGGGGAAAATGGAGAATGAAAAGATAAAGCACGGAAAAAGGAGAAGATGTGTTGGAGTATGGGAGCTGAGTGCGAGAGAGGGAATTGAAGATGAAAACAAAAAGCACTTTGCGGGGCTCCTCGCTGGGGTCTATGATGTGGGAGATTGTACCGTTTGATTATAGTGGCAAGCCAGCCTTCATCCCATCAAAGAGGTCATTCTGTGTGGACAGAAGGGTTTGGCGTCCAGCTCGATTTACTTCCATCACCTTCACTCAACCGATAAGTGAATTAATTTGGTGGGCAATGCAGCACCTCATTTTCATTTTAATACAGATGCCAAACTGGCTCTTGACTTTTCTCTTGCTCTCCCTCTGTTTTTTTTGTTTTGTTTTTTTTTAAAAATATGCCCTGCTGCCAAACCCACCTGTTGCATTATAGATTTTGTGTTGGTTTGTCCCTCGTGTCAATAAATATGCAGTATTTACAGCAAGGTTTGATGTAATATAGTACTAATAACAGTTTTAAAAGACCATAACTCGCAAATACAGATTTCTGAGCGTTGTTGCACAAACATTTCTTTCGCCAGTGTTTCTGTATGATGTGTATCTCTTATTTTTTCCCTTTTCTCTGCAGATGTGCTACTGAGTTTTCTCAGAAAGGGCCTGAGTTTTCCAGTAATGCCTCAGTGGACAACAGCCCCGCAGTAGCAGTAGACACCCCTGCAGATGTTTCTCCAGCACCAGGCCAACCTGGCTCAACCTCAGCCCCACTAGAGCCTCAGAGCTCCACCATCAAATCCGAGGTGATGCCTTCCTCCCCGGTGGTCATCCATCATGTCCAGAGCTCCCCGGTCCACATTCAGCAGTCCCAGCAGTCTGCGGCTTTGACATCTCAACCTAGTCCCCCGCCCACTCCTAGCCCCACTCATATCTCCAGTCCCAATCTTAGCAAGAGTCAAGACCATGAGTCTCCCAAAACGGTTGCCACAGATCCACCGAGTCCCACCCGCTACAAAAAGACTCATGGGAACAGTAATGGAACAGCCAGCCAGGATCTCGTGATAGAAGAGCTTCAGAGCAGTAAGGACAAGAACAAAAGCAGAGCTGTTTCCATAAAGGTATGTTTACCCACCTTATAGTTTTCATTTACTTGTATGCTGCTGACATTAGCCGTGGTAATACTCTGTTTATTTTATGAGCGTCCTGATAATCTCTCATGTATTTAATGTTTTTTTTTTTTTTTAGTTTTTTTTTTTAGAAA
>VUQG01005495.1:14676-49042 GCA_015106755.1 Etia nguti | reverse complement strand
ACTGTCGCCAAAGTGCTTGCTCATAGGGGGTCATATGATTGTTGGGTTTTCTCTGTATCTATTATTGTACGATCTACTGTACAATATAAAGCGCCTTGAGATGACTGTTGTTGTGATTTGGCGCTATATAAATAAAATTGAATTGAATTGAAAATATATGCTATAATAATGAAATGTCTGCACACGCACAGACTATAAACACATGGAGAATCAGAGTTAAGTCTTTATTTCAAACCTATATGTGAGAAATGGTTACAAGGATAAATAAATGAACATGAAATAAAAAAGAAAGAGATTATATTGACATGATGAGAAATATTGATCATTCCCTGTTTGAAACTCAATAGGAGGTAGCACATGCTTATTAAGTCCCACCCCTATTTAACTGATTGTATATATCTGTTTTGATTATACAGTCTAATATATACATATACATTATCCATAAATAAATGTAATTTTTTTTTACATTTTACCACGTATGGCCTTAAAAATAATGGGTTTGTGTGCTCCAAACCCTGTTAACTATACTTAACCACCCTTATTTCTATTTTGTATGACATGGTGTACTTTTGTAAATGGTAACCCAAATCTTCACAAAGTAACTGAAGTATGATAAAACCAATGAACAACATCAGGTATGCAATGATCTCTGGGGAGTATATAAATGATTATATATAATATTATACTGTATAAAAATTCACTCCCAAAATAGTCCTCACAAAGGGGAAAATATGTGTTTTTGTATGAGGTTGTAAATAAGTTAATTTATGACTGAAGATGAACATTTTAAAATGGGGGTCTAACTTTTGAAGCCAGCCTCAGATAGCCACTCAAGAAACTAAACTCTTTCCAAATAAAACTGTACTACCATGAAAAAAAAATCATATAATTCTAATAATTTATACATTAAAAACAAACCACAAAGTATGGGTTTTTCTTTTCTGTTTACAGCAGGCCTCTCGCTTTTTGTAAGGCCTCAGATGTTATTATGATCTCTCTCACATTGCGAATAGTTGCCTGAGTGGCACTTTTACTTCTCTGGTCACGGCGTCACGTGTCAGAGAGTCTTATTTGGATGGATGGACAGATATGATGATGTCCTTTTAGGAAATAACAATGTCTGCATCCGCCATAAATATAGTTTTTCTCCAGTCAGTTATATCTTTAAATTAAACATTACCCATTAGTTTACAATAATTTAACAGTTTAGTGGAAAAACTATAGGCTGTTTGAACACCAAACTTTCTTGTCCTTGTTAAATGTAGGTAATCGGGATATGATGATGAGATTTGGACCCAGTGGCGCTCCGTAGAACGATTTCGGGCAGGGTTAAATAAATACTGCTTTACTATTGTCTTCTTTGCGTTGAAGTATTTTCGGGTATTTCTAACAAAGTCTAACAAAATTCCTTATTTATTTATGTATTTATGTATGTATTTATTTATTTTGCATTTTAAACGTAAATAAGTTGAGAAGCAGAGAGGCGAGAGATCGCAAACGAAACCGGAAGTAAATAAGGGTTACTTCTCTCGCCTTTTCTCCTCCCCGCTTGTCTTCGGTCTAACCACGCGGAGAGAGGAAAACTTCCCATAATTCTTTGCTCAACATGGCTGCCTCCTGTTGTCGGCGTGTGTGTAAACAGTTGTAACATTAGCTAAAAGAAAGAAAGAAAAACAAAGTGCAGTTTTCATGAGTCTTTTAAATCGCATACAGATCTCTGGAAATCCGCTCTTTTCTTATCAAGCAACGAGGCCGAGATGAAGATCAAATCCAAGTCTTCGTATCACAAATCTGAGAACACCTTCAGGGTAAGAGCCCACCAACACACTGCGGCGTGATAATAGTACAGCAGCAAAGACAAACCTGGGGGAAAAGCTAGTTTGTTGGGACTCTGTTACATTTACAATAATTTGTGTACCATCTGCAGCACGTTCAAAGTCATGTGATCTGTTTTGGGGGTTTTTTGGTCTTTTTTTTTTTTTTTAGTTTCTCACGTTTGCTGAAAGACTCGCCAACGTCAACATCAACGTGATCCATCGCATTGACAGAACTGGATCTTACGCTGAGGTCTGGAATCAAAATATTCCCCCTCTTATTACGAATGCCACTCTCATGTGATTGCATTCATCTGTCTCTTACTGGTGGGTACTGTTTTGCTCTCTTTGCAGGAAGTAGAAACATACTTCTCTGAAGGACTGACAAAATGGAGGGACCTCAACTTGACAGAACATTTCAGTATGTATAAAGAAACATGCGATATCACGTACCCAGGGGGAGCTTGGGTGTTAGTATTTTGGAGGAGAGATTTGCACGTGAATCTAATGCTTTTCCTTCACAGCCACGTTTCTGAAAGAGGTTTCCAACAAGAGCCAGTCATTCAACATGCTGGTTTTCCATCAGAAGTCCATCGTGGAGTCTCTGAAAACCCACCTGGCCGTCCACAACAGTCTGGCCTACCAACCCCTGCTAGAGTAAGAAGTATTTTTTATGTTATTTTTTGTAGCTGTAGGCTTGCATAGAATCATCAGACTGCAATCTAAGCGCCTAATTTCTTCCTCCAGCCTCGTTGTGCAGCTGGCCAGAGACCTGCAGACAGACTTTTATACCCACTTCCCAGACTTCTTCATTCTGATCACCTCACTGCTGGACACAAAGGACACCGAGCTCCTGGAGTGGAGTTTCACCTGCCTCTCCTACCTCTACAAGTACCTGTGGAGGCTTATGGTGAAGGACATGACCAATATCTACAGGTGAGGCATGACATAAAGTCAGAGGGGCGAGGACTTTAAAAAAAAATTTTTTTATGAAATTTGAGATAATCAGGAATATATTTTTAAGACTTAAAACAACTTAGGAAGCTAGTTTTGGGAAGCAAAGTGGGTGAAAATGGGTGTATGCTTTGTAATTTGACCTTAGAAGTGCTCTGGTTTTCCTTCAGCGTCCTTCGCAGGTTACTTGTGTTACTAGAGATCAGATGCACATATGATGGTTAAACGTGAAACCTCTTTCCATCCCACAGTTTGTATAGCAGCCTGCTGGCACACAAGAAGGAGCACATCCGCATCTTTGCAGCAGAAAGCTTCTCCTTTTTGATGCGAAAGGTTGGTGATTTGGGTTCATGTCTCCATTTCTTGTTGCTTTTGATTTACTCATCATCTGCTGCATTTCCATTGAACATCTTCTATTATTATAGACAGTTCTTGTATAGCGCTTTCTACTCTACACTCAGCACTTATTTCTACCTCTAAGTGCATTTTTATCGAACACACACACACATTCACACTCCGATGAACTTATTGGGAGGAACTTGGGGTTAGCATCTTGCCCAAGGATACGTTGGCATGCAGACTGGAGCCGCCAAACTTCTGATTAAAGATGACCTGCGCTAACCCCTGAGCTTGTAGCAATTTCTTTCCTTCTACTGTATTTCTTTATTTGTCATCGTTTTCCGCGATGAACTGATGTGTCACTTTGTCCCGCAGGTTCCACATCTCGATGCTCTGCTCACCCACGTGTTCTCCGACCTAGAGGAGCACCCTGACAAGGTGGAGGGAACGGGCCAGCTGCTGTTTGAGATGTGCAAAGGAGTGCGAAACATGTTCCACTCCTGTGCTGCTAATGTGAGTTAACAGAGTGACTGCACGGGATGCACGCCATTTAGGTTGAATTAAGCACTTTTAGGTGTCACTTATATAACTTGATGTGCTAAGAAACCTTTCTTTTTTTCCTTCTTGCCCCTATCTTTCCAGGCTTTCTCTGTGGCGTTGCGTAAGCTTGGCCCAACAACCAGTCGTGGAGTCTCTCTCCCGTGGACCTCTGTTAGGGACGCTCTGGATCACATGGCCCAGGCAGCAGCCGATCATGTGGACAGAGAACACATGCTGGTTTTGTGGGAGTCCCTCCAGGTAAGGCTGGACTCTATTTTGTGTCTTTTCTGCACCTTTTTCACTCCCTGCTACGTGTTTTGATGGTGGCGTGTCCTCTTCTTAAGGCCAGCATGTCGGAGGTGCTGGGCATTATGGAGGCGAAAGGGAAAGACGCAGACCCGGCGACAGAGCAGCTGGAGAGCCTTCTGTTCATTCTGCACACCCTGGCGTCCCACAAGGGTGGAGCCAAGATCACCAAACCGGAGTCTGTCTGCCAGGTGGGAGGAGAATCTGAGACATTTAATTAAATATAGAAATATGAGAAATTTCGTGCGCCATGTGGGTCATATAAAGGTGGCGTCTCATCGTACGATCTCATCCTCACAGACGGTGTTGAGGCTGATCCAGAGCTTGTCTCTGTCAGGTTCCTGCTCCCGTCTTCTTCTCCAGATCACCTCCTCTCTGCTCCTTGGGGAGAATGTCAGCCTGCCGAACTCACTCATCCAAGAGACTGTGCAAAAGGTTTGTGCATGTAAAGATGGCTTTTTTGCATCTGGTGTCACAGTGTGCATAAGGATTATAAATGCGACCAGAAAGAGAAAGTTGCCCGTCACTTACGTGCAGATTCTCTGGAAATCTTCTTTATCAGATATTTCGGAGCACTGTGGGGTACGATCTGATTCTGGAGTTCAGCAAAGAGATGTTCACCATGAAACAGTTTGAGCAGGTGAGTTCACTTTTTATTTTCATCTGTTTCTTTTAAATCTCGCAGACTAACTCGCTTCCTCCTCTGCTGTCCTCCAGCTCTTCCTCCCCACCCTGCTGCGCTTCACCGCCGGGCTGTTCAGCCAGGGTGATGCCCTCTCTCGCCACAGTGGGCTGGATGTGCTGGTCAGTCTGATCCTGGCTAAAGCTCCGCCCCCCACAGATGGCTCCATGGCCTTTGAAACCTACCCACTGCTCTTCACCGGTCAGACAACAGGGTAAGATTCTACGGTGAAATGTTATTTTCTACTGTTGTTGTGTCATTTTCCACGAGGTAAATCTGTTTTCTCCTCCTGCAGAGTGTTTAGCAGGAAGGAGGAAGTTCAGCTGAGCCATGCCGAGTCAGAGCAACTAGCTGTGCCTGAGCTGGTGCTGTCAGTGATTAAAATTCCCGGTGAGCCGGACCAACCCGTCAGTAACCTCTCACTGCCGTGGGCCGCACTGGTACTGCTGCCTCATCTCAGGTAATTCCTCCCTGCAGTCAGACTCCTTTTGGTCATGTGTGCAACAGCATTGGTCAAAGTGAGGTGGTGGTCAGGAGAGAGGCACAACAGTGAGTGTTTACAGGCATCTGTAAAGCCCGGTGGAGGCTCTGTCATGGCTTGGGACTTCATTTCAGCCAGTGCTGTTGGGGATCTTGTCAAAATTGATGGAAATGTGAACACAGGAGCACTATCAGTCATGGATTGGCCTCCCCTGGAGCTCGAAGCTCAACATTGTTTAAGTCATCTTAACAGAGAACAAAACAAAAGGCAGCCAACATCCAAAGAAGAGCTTTGAATGTCCTTCAAGATGCCTGGAGAGGATTAGTTTTGGTCATTAGTTGCACACATTCTTTTTTCTCCTGTTTGTTCAACGCATAAAACTGGCTTTTGTCTGGCTGTGCTTAGTTGTCTTTGTTGTGCTGGGAGCCTGTGGTTTGGACAAAGGTTGCTGTGAGCTAACATTACTAGTTGTGGCTCAAAGTTGCTGCTACCATGGAGGAGAAGTGAGGCCTTTGGGAGCCAGCGTGAACATCACTTCCTCTGGATTTTCGTGGCAAACCCGACCCGAGTACTTAAAATAAAAATCCGACCACACCTCAGAGGCAACCCAGAGAGTTGGGGAGAAGTTCTGTTTTTTTCTTTGTCACTTTACAGTGTGTTCGCACATAGGCAAAAAAAGAGAGAAAGATGTTAATATTTAAATTCTTTTGCTTCAGGCCTCTGGCTCCAGCTGCTGTCGTGCCTGATGTGACAGCTTTCCTGAACCGCCTCCTGTGTGAGATCGAGGCAGAGAAACTAGGGAAAGGTTTGTGATTATTTGTTTGGTTGGTTTTTTATTAACACAAATGTTTTCATTTGGTTGCAGTTTGATACGACTCAGTGGAGTAATTAACAAATACGTCCAAAGCAAATAAAATAAGGACTGGAATTGATCATTCACCAACACGTTAGAATGACGGTTGCGATTTTAGTTATTTTTTAAAAGTCTGAGTTAACCTTAAACTTCATGTCAGGGATTTCTACAAACGTAAATTTGGGCACCAAAACAAAAACGCATTAACTGAAGAGGAAAAGAGGAAATTAAAATACTTTATAAATTTAATCCCCAAAAATCTAATGAGGTTTTCTCCAAAACTGGTGAGGGGGGAAAAGGAAACAATGATTTTTAAAAAAATTGGAACTCTAAGTTTGCTAAAAGCTGAGAGTGACTCCTTCCTTTCCTGTCCTCTCTCCAGCTGCCCTGTTCGTAGCCAGACAAGCCCTGAGCTGCCTCCTGTCTCTGGACAGCTCTGCCCAGCTTCTCTCACTGGCCACGGTGGAAAAAGTCAACTCGATCCTACGGTAAGCTCTGCGTGTGCGATCTAAAAACACATTTAGCGCCCTTTCTCTGTTGCCGAATGAGTTTCCATCTATTGCATCAGATTCTAAACATGTTTCAACAACCTGTAACCGCTGTTGTCGTCATTGTCACAGGAAATTTCCCACAGACCTGTCAGCTCTGCTGCTAGCAGACTTGTACTACACTCGTCTGTCACTCAGTGGGGTTTCCGAGCACCTATCCCACAATGCCTTGCTTGAGCTCTACCAGATGCTGTACCGCAACCTCTCGTCCAACATTTCTAAGGTTTGTGCTAAATCACAGAAAATTTCGGAATAGTTTGAAGAACAAATGTTTCCCTCTTAAACTTGAGATATCTCACCTGAACCTGAAGGTGCTGATTGTTTGGATGTTGCTGAAACAGGCATATTTAGACACAGTTTTGTTCTTTTTTTTAAATTCAGATTCGTCTGCTGACTCTGAGGCTCTTCTCTCAGTTTGATGCAGAGCTCCCTCCACAGATTGAGGTACAACACCCGCAGATTCTCATGAAACACATTTAAAGTTCGGAGCGTAGGAGTTATTAAACTTTGTTCGACTCTCTTCGTCCAGGGTGAGGATAACGTGGAGGTGCAGTCGGTGTTCGCGGTGTGTCTGCAGGCGGAGTTGGTGCCGGCTTCAGTGCACGACTACAGAGAGAAGCTGCTTCACCTCCGGAAGCTGAGACATGACCTGGTGCCGCGCAGCCTGCCCCGCGGGCCTCCTGGCACCGTCCAGCAGGTGTAGAGAAGAGCAGTGATGCATGTTCTTTATCATGTGATAAGTTTAGTTTTTTTATTGTTACAGAGAGTATAAATACAGTATGTTAGCATATATAGTAACATAGTTATAGATAAGTTATACGGGTCCAATACATGAAGGGAACCACATGTGTTCCACATTTTTATTTTTAGATGCTTAGGTAGGTAACCTTCCTCTTGTTTTGCTTCAGGTTCCTCTGCGGTACCTCATTGCAATGCTGTTTGTGAACTTCAGGCCACTGTGGGACCCAGTCATTGAACTTGTTGTGTGAGTGTAAAATAATCACGCTTATTTATGCTTCGAGAGCCACGTACGTTCTATCATCTATGCTCCCGTCTTATAACATGGGCGTTTCTAAATGAGTATGCTACAGCAGAATGCTGGGGATTTGCTCTAAGCTGGCCTTTCTGTCAAATTACAGACATTTGTCTGCATTTCCTTTAAACTACATTGTCACTTTAAGGTATCCGTGGAATACATTTGGTGTAAATGGGTTTCAATCGTTCCTCGTTGCAGGAGCCATGCCAGAGGCATGGACAACAAGGACTTCTGGATGGTGTACCATGAACATCTGGAGATGGTGGCAGGGCTGGCAGGTAAGGCTGTTTGGTACTTGTGTCTCAGCATGTAATTATAATGACATATTTAATTCCCAATGAACGCCTTGAACTGCCAAAAACACGTTAAACGGGAATTCTGCTTTTTGCATGTAACAGAGAAGGAATTGGAAGAAGATGATGATGCTGCTGATGAAGAAGTAAACCCCAGTGTTCAGAGCGAGCCAGGCTGTGATGTCATTGAAAGTGGGGATGTGGGGACTCTTTTCCTAGAGCAGCTGAAGTTGGCCTGTGACCCCAGTGAAAGGACAGACTTCACTAACTTCCGCAGTTTACTGTGGCGCGCTATGGCCCAGTTCACCGACAGAGTGGAGCCACGCAGCCGGGAACTGACCCCGCTGCTGCTCAGGTTTATCAGGTCAGTGTTGATGTAAAATATAAAAAAACTCAGCTGACTGACCATTTTCCTTAAATTTTATCAAAAGAATATGTGCTGTTATCTGATCTTAATCTTGGCGTTTGTTGGCAGGAATGAGTTTTATCTCACAGACCTGCTGGTGGCGCCCACTCAGGACCTGAGGAAGAGAAGCGACGCTGCCCTGGAGGATAAGTCAGGGATGACTGAGCGCATGGAAGAAGGGGAAGAGGAGGAGGAGGCAGAGGAAGGAAGCAAACAGCAGAGGAAGTCTTTTCCAAGAAGAGCAACGGCCAAGTAAGAAATATTTGTAATACTGCAGTCCTCAAAGAGATAAAGTTGTTTTCAGGGATATGATTTACAAGCTGTTTTTGTTTTTTGTTTTTTTACCATGTTATTGCTCTGATGTCAAAGTGACAGCTACTTTATTATTTTTAGTTACTAGTGGCATTTCTGGTTTCCATTTTCACTTTAGACTTCATGTAAAAGGTGGATGTAGTCCCTGTGAAAGTGTGTTTAGGGTATTTAGCGGCACAAATTTTATTTGTTGGGTAATTGCATAAAAATATCTCCCAAAAAGCCACTGAAGTTACTTGTTACTTAGAGACCACACTCCTAATTTTCACCTTGATACGGTCTAAAAGAGCAAGTTATAAAAATGCATTGCTCTCCAGGTTTTATGGGGTCTAAAGTGACCTATAGAGGTCTCCTCTGACATTTGGCATTTTACCATGGAAGTCTATGTGGATTCAGCCTCAAGTGGCCAATCAGGGAAATGCAGCTTTTGCCACTTCAGTTTTTTATTTAGTCCTAGAGGTTACCAGTTCAATTAAATTCAGTTATTTATATAATGCCAAATCACAAAAACATTTGCCAAATGGGGCGCTTTATATTTTAAGATAAAGACCCGACAATGATGGAGAGAAAAACCCAACAATCAGACTACCCCCTGTGAACAAGCAGTAGGCGACAGTGGGAATGAAAAACTCCCTTTTAACAGGAAAAAGCCTCCGGCAGATGCAGACTCAGGGAGGAGCGGCCATCTGCCGCGAGTGCTTGGGCGTGTGGGTGGTTGATTTTTACCCAGTATCCCTAATTAAATAAAGACTTAATCAACTTATATGTGCCAGAAAACTTTCATTTTTAAATAAAACTTTGAAATAATAACTATAATATAATATTATATCTCTATAATATAATTCCAGTGTATTGTGCAGTAAGTAGAAGAACATATTGAGCTGAATGTGTCTTTTGTGTCTCAGACAGCTCATCGCCCATCTGAAAGTATTCGCCAAGTTTACCAACCCTCGGGCTCTCTATCTGGAAAGCAGCCTCCGTGAGCTCTATAATCAGGTAGTGCCCAAGTGTGTAGCATGCAGCGTCACACACCCTGTCCTTAAAACATATGAGTTGTTCTTTGCTTGGGAATAACTGTAGTCATTTTTGGAGCGGTTGCTATTTTCTTACAGTTGTATCATAGATTTCTTCTCTAATCTGTCCGTGTTCAGTTGCTCACCCATCAGGATCAGCAGATTCAGCAAGTTGCCCTGGAGTGTGTCATCACATACAAGGACCCCAACATAGTTCCGTACAAGTAAGGAAACTACCTTAATCACCTTAGGAGATGGAGAGGAAGTGATTACAGTTAAATTTCTCTTTGGCAGTGGCTCTCTCTGTCTCTTCTTCAGTGGTTTTATTGTTAGGGCACTTATCATCAAGCCTCTATGGTTACAGATCTAGGAATGCTGAGTTCCACCTCAGTGCTGTTTCTGTCTGACATTATGTTCTCTGCTGTCTGTTATCAAACTATCCATTTACCGCACATTCAGCCAAGCCACAGACAGACAGTCTGATCCAGGGACCATTAGCATTACAGACGCGTGTGTGTGTGTGTGTGTTTGCATTTTTTCAGGGAGAATCTCGAGAGGTTGCTGGATGACAAACACTTCAAAGAGGAAATCGTCCATTTCAACATCTCTGAGGAGACCGGAGTGGTTGATGCTTCCCACAGAGGCAAACTTATACCACTGCTTATGAGGTACGAGTTCCACTGTAAAGGTAGAGGCTGCATAAGCATGCATGAACAATATCAAACTTTTAATTTACCACACAACAACAACGAAGAGAAGTTTGTTTTTTTTGGCCCAAAACTTCTGACTCTTGCACAGTATTTTTACTTGGTTGTTAAATAGCTCCATTTGGGTTACATGTTGTCTTCTTAGTTCATAGATTAACTCTGGTGTCCTAGAGAAAAAGAGGATGTTGCTTTTGTTCACACTCTGGCTGTTTGTCTGATACGCTCCAGTTGCCGAACATTTCTTCTGTGTTTTGCTTAGAAAGATTTTTTTTTTTTTTTAATAGCATGCCTAAATGCAGTTACGGGGAATACGCTTCTCGTTCTGCATTACAACCATCCAGTGTTTTACATAAATCAGCATGATTGCAGCTTCATACTGTAACCTATCTGGAGAAATAGTAAAACGATCATTTTTACTACCTTTCATTTCTAAATTTATTTTGGCTTTAAGGGGAAAATTTCTTTCAGATAATCACGTATTTTATTGTAAGTTTGTAAAGCTCAGTGTTGTGTTGTGTATGACACAGGATCCTGTTTGGTCGCCTGCGCTCCAAAGCAGGCAGCAAGTTTCAGGGGAAGGCAAGCGCCACCTACCGGTCCTCCATCATTCTACGCTTCCTGGCAGCTTGTCAGGCTGAGGAGCTGGGGATGTTCATTGACCTGCTTTTTGAGCCAGTCAGCCATCACTGCCAAGGTAGGATACGAAAGCGTCACCAGTAATTTATAAATACAGACAGACTGTCAACAGATTGCAATTAATCTGAGTCAGTTTGTGGTAAAATGTGCGTCTTGTCTGCAACGCATCTCTTTGTAGTGGGGGACTTGATTCAACTGGTTGCATTCCTACATAAAAGGAAGGTTGCAGAGTGCCTGCATCTTTTTATAGTTTATATATACAGTTTCTGTATGTGTAGATGGCAACAGATGCTCGACTTTTAAGGCTTCATTGGAAACAGATGCCATGTAGTTTTGTTGAGAGCCTGAAGTAATCTTATTTGGACAACATTGTTGCACGTTATCAGATAATCCAAGCGAGATCGGCTAGCAAAGTGCTTCCACAGACTATTTGGGTACAACAGGCACTCACAGATAGCTGCTACCTAATGCTAATGTGTGTAAAAAAAACAAAAAATACAAAGCAATATTTCATCCATCGTTTCCTCCTCCTGTGTCCTCAGGTTCCTGTCTGGCTGCAGTTCAGAGGGCAGTAGCAGAGACTGACCTGGGTGCTGTCCTGCCGCTGGGCCGTCAGCACAGCCTGCTGAACACCATAAATGTGGTGATCCAGAAACTGGGCCACCTCATCCACGTCTACCTGCCCAAAGTGCTGCAGATCCTAGTGTGTGTCACAGCCTCCGTGTCCACCATTTTGGACCGCAGAGAGCAGGTAATCAGAATTATTCTTTCAGGGTAGAAACTGTTTAATATTCCTAACACTTTTTTAACAGTCCTTATTGCTTTCTGTAAAAAAAACCCATAAATATAAAGAAGTTCATATCTCCTCTCTCTCAGCTGCGAGCAGGTTGCATTAATCCTCTGAAGAACCTGAGGAGACTCGGGATCCTGAGGATCCTGGACTTCTTCGATTGCTTCGACTCCTACAACTTCAGGCCGGATGAGATTGATGCTGTGTTTGAGGCAGCGGTCTGGCCTCAGGTACATGTTGGAGAAAGATTTTTGTATTCTTACTGAGTATTTCTTTACTTTGTCCCGGCTTTCTGATGAGCTTAAATTTGTTTTTTATATGCAGGTGCGCCGTCTCCCAACAGAGAGCCCCTACTCCCCCACCCCTCTGCTGAAACTCATCCATGTGTGGTCCAAAGATGCCAGGTCAGCATCCTTTACAAATGTTTCTGAGTGTCGGCTGGTAGCTTCATCCAGGCTTAGTAAAGCATGCTCAAAGATGTTTTGTTTTACCGTCTCAGGTACTTCCCCCTCCTTGCCAAGCAGAAGCCGGACCGCCCAGAGTGTGACATCCTTCTAAACGTCTTCGCCCTCCTCTCAGCTAAGAACGTATCTCCAGCAACCATCGCAGTGGTTATGGACATAGCTGAGTATTTGGCAACAGCTGCAGACTTTGTTGCCTCAGACACTGAGACGGAGCTCGGTGTCAACGGCTGTGTGTTCCCACAGCCTGCAGAGGGAGCTCTCATCGCAGCAGGTTAGCAGATCGTGACGGGAATTTGGTTTGATTTCCCCCTGCTGCTGATCACCGTTAAACTTGCACATGTTGTATCCTCCAGATTCACTTACTCAAGGCTCCAGATTGCTGCTGCCTCAGATTCCCACGCTGCTGCGCTACTTCAGCGGAATTGTACGCAACACAGACAGACTCAAGAAGAAGAAGTTCAGGGCACAGGTGGCCAAAGAGCTCAACATCCTGTCCAAGTGAGTTCAATGTCAATTGACTCATTTTGGGTGGAGATAAAGGTTATGATTATGATTATGATTGTGGCTATGGTTACGCATGCGGTTGACTCTTCCCCAGCTAACAGTAGGATGTGTCACTCTCTCGCTGCCAGGGTCAGCCGATTTGTGAGCAACAAGGAGCAGAGCTCGGTGCTTATCAGCCTGCTGCTTCCTTACCTCCAGAAAGGCAACAAATCACAAGTAAGACTTACAACTGAGTTAAATGATGTACTTTCAAGGTTCAACAATCTGTAGTAATGAGTTAATTAATTTATAAAAACTTTTACATAAAAGGCAGGGTTTTGTAGTTTTAGGGTGTGTGTGCTCGAGAGGTTCCGCTCAAGATAAACTTTGTTTCAGGAGACAGAAATCGACCTCCTGGCCACCATACAGAACCTGCTGAGACAGTGTGACAAACCCTCCGTCTTCCTCCGGCCGCTCAGCAAACTCTTCTCCATGATTCACAACAAGCTGCCGAGGCAGGCCCTCACCAACGTCTTCCAGGTACAGCAGAGAACTAATGCAGCGTTACGCTGTCTGTAGCTTATAATGTAGGCATGGTGAGATCAACCATCAGCGTGTGGACAGATGCAAAGCAGCCCAGAGCACTTAATCTCCCCATTTTCTCCACCACAGTCCTGCTGTCAGCCACTGTGTTGAAATGTGTTTGGCTTTGTCTTATTTTTATTAATTTTGGGGGGAGGCGGATGATTGTATTTTAAGTTATCAGCTAACAGTAAATGATAGTAACATTATACTCACCAAAAATAAAATAAAAAATCAACTACTTTTCCAGTTCACTGCACACCAAGGTAGCTAGCTGCTATAGCGGCCATGTGTTTGCTCCCGCCTGTCGTTCTGTCATTCAAAGCGGCCACGCCCCTATTAAGGTCTAATTTTAAGCCTTAGTTGTAAAAATTCAACCCCCATACGCCTTTTATGAACGGAGAATTTTGTATCAGACGTGAGTTGGTACATTTATCATGAGTTTATGGGGATTGACTGGTTTTTAGAGCCAGCCTCAAGTGGCCATTGGAGGAACTGCAGGTCTTGGAATTTCTACTTGTTTCCACTTAGCTACACCGCGCTGAATATCCTTTATGCTAGCTAAACTGTTCTGTGATAGTGTGTCAAGCCACATAAAATAAAAAGAGAGATATGTACAACATTAGCTGTTGGATTGATTGTATGTCTTTGAACTGGGTGTCAGAAAATAGTATAAAACAAGGGTGTGAAACATAAGGCCTGGGGGCCAGAATTGGCCCGGTATTGGAAAATGTAAAGAGGGAAATCAATTTTGAACTTTGAACCGTAGGTTTTACAGATTTTTCTACTGATACAGACCTTTCCCATGACCATTCATGCTACACTAATGTAATTAAGTAATAGATTTCTGTAGTTTTACATTTTTACTGTTTACAATTTAAGCGTGACAGATTCCTTTAAATTACTACAGCGGTATTCCTTCATTGTGTACTGTTGAAACTGCACTTCTTTTTCTAATAATAAAATATCTCAGGGATTAAATGTGTAGTTAAGCTTTTGTACACTGACAGAAAGTGGCTGTATGTGGCCTGCGATGCCTGGTGTCAATGAAGACAAATCGCTACAAATAACCAAAATAGGAACTAATCAATTCTCTCATAAATAACAGTTAAAGAAAAGTTGTTATTATTAGTTTTGTGGCCCTTTTAATTGACTCCTCGTGTGCGCTGCTCTGTTCTCAGACTCTGTCGGATCTGGACCCTTCACTCACATACATCACTGACTTGGCAACAAAGGTGAGATGACTTACGATATTATTATTTAGACATTGATGCGGAACATCAGAGAGGAAATAATATGCAACTTTTCTACAGGTCTGAACTGTAACCTCTGCTGTCATGTTCAGTCTCATCAGTGTTTTTGGGTCACGATACAAAGAGCAGCAACTAACGGGCTTTTCCTGTGCTCACCTTTGCAGCTGAACGCATTTGACAGTCGACACTTGGATGAGATCCACTTCGACGTGCGTCTGACGGCGTTCCAAGACGCCACCAGACGAGTCAAAGGCATGCAGACTCTGGACCTGGACTACATCAGCACCGTCATGCACAATTGTTTCCACACCTATGAGGTGAATAAATATTCACTGTGACACTTTATAAATTATTTATCTTCAGGATAAACATTTCAGTGGCTAATGTTTTGCTTCTATTCTCGTCTCGCTCGTCTGATGCAGATCGGGGACATGTCACTGGGAGACAACGCCACCTTGTGTCTGTCTGCAGTGATCGCCCAGCTGGCAGCGGTCGGGCCCGGAGAACAGATCTACAGGGACGTAGTGCAACACGTCATCCTGGACGCTGTGCACAAGGGTCTCCGCAGCAAAACGGAGGTAACAGCTGTAACTATGGTTACCGTTTTCTTGTTTCTGTCAAATGACACAGATGCTTGCTGTGAAGCCGCTAAACTCACTTGCTCCCTCTGTTCTACTTCTTTATATTTCAAGAGTGTGCAGCATGAGTATACAACCATACTGGCCTGTCTGGTGAAGACCTTTCCTTCCAAGAAAGAGTTTAGAGACCTGGTGCAGCTCGCCAACTACAGCGACCCTGAGTCGGACTTCTTTGAGCACATGAAGCACATCCAGGTAAAAGAGAGAGCACAAAAATTCACACTTCTGCAGCCTGCTCCTCCCGCTTTATCCGACTGATCGCCTTTTCTCTCTGTTCAGATCCACCGTCGGGGTCGTGCCCTGAGGAAGCTCGCCAAACAGCTGACCGAGGGTACGGTGGTGTTGACGCCCCGTTCCCTCCAGAACTACATCATGCCATACGCCATGACGGCCCTGCTGGACGAAAAGATGCTCAAGGTTACTTGATCGTGGTTTCATTTGAAAGTTCAGGATGTGTTTTTTTTCTTTTTCTTTGTGTCTAACATCTTTCCTCCTTCTCCTTCTTCATACTGCAGCATGAGAACATGATATCAGCATCGGTGGAGGTGGTGGGCGCGGTATGTCGCAGGCTCACCTGGTCCAAATACCTCTACTACCTCAAGCAGTTCATCCACATCCTGCAGACAGCGCAGGCTGAACAGAAACTGGCTGTCAGGTAAGGTTGCACATATTTGTAATCTGACCGTATCTTTTTTGTCTCTTCTTTTTAAACTACCTGTTGTTCTGCTTTCCTTGCTCCAGTTTGCTGGTCACCGTCTTGGAGGCTTTCCATTTTGACCACCAGACCCTCAGCAGAGAAATGGAAGCCGCCAAAGCCAGAGAAGGTGAGTGACTTGGTGGGGTGACATGAATTTGCTTGACTAACTAAATGAATAAATGAAGTAAAGAAATATAAATGCGTGTCTTTGGGAAGCTGGGAGTGTTGAAATCAACGCTGATGATGAAAACGTAGCTGCGGATGACGAATCTGATGCGAGCGACGACGAGGAAAAGATGGAAGTCGACGGTAAAATTGTTTCCACTGACGTCCCCGTGGAAATGGAGGCAGCTGATGGAGAAAAGGAAGCTCCTGCCACTAAAGTCAGGGTGCAGGCAGCTCCTAAATTATCCACGGCAGTGAGTGGACTGCCGCAGAGCGTGGAGGAGCTGGAGTCTCTGACCAGTTTGATCCACCAGACTGTAAATGAGAGCGTGCTGCCCCGTCTCCACAAGTGTCTCAACGCAAAGGTACGACGCACACGAAGGTTTGGATATGTTGGTAGTTTTTCTCAAAACTTTCCGGAGCAGAGTGATGGTGATAGTGGAAGTGTGTGCGTTTCCTCCAGGTGAAGCGTGACGAGGAGCACAAGGTAGTGAAGTCAAAGGATGTGAAGGATGAGGAGGTGGTGCGGATACCAATAGCCTTCGCCATGGTCAAACTAATGCAGACGCTGCCTCCGCACGTCATGGAGGCCAACCTCCCCGGGTACGCAGCCGTGTGTCCATAAGCACAAAAACGATCATCTGTTGTGTATTTCAAACCTTAGACAGTAATATGACATCCGATTGATTATTTCTGCTTCTTTTAAAGGATTCTGATCAAGATTTGTGTTCTGCTGAGGAACCGTTTCCAGGAGATCCGTGATGTGGCGAGGGGAACTCTGGTGAAGATAATCGAGACTTTAGGCTGCAGATACCTGCAGTACCTGCTCAAAGAGATGCAAGGTGTTCTGGTCAAGGGCTACCAGGTTGGAACACGCACATACGCAACAATGCAGTCCTGCAGCCCAAATAAATGCTTCACGTCACCGTAGCTTCATTAATATAGCGCATGCATCATGCAGCAGTATGTGCTTAAAAGAGTACCACAAGTAGAAGTATGCAAATATAAGTACAAGTGAGTTAAATGTGAGAAAACACAGTGACAGTTATGTTTTATGTGCATGCTCAGACTTGTATGAGTACATGTAATTCAGCTAACCCTTAATAGGAATAAAAAAAACAGGAAATATAATCTAATGTTACATTTGTTAGCATGAGGTAAACCTGATCAGCCTAATATTTGTCTGTTTTTGTCCCTCCTCCATCCAGCTTCACGTGTTAACATTCACAGTGTACCAGCTGCTCTCAGCCCTCACTCCAACCCTAAAGAGTGGGGACCTGGACCCCTGCATGAACATGCTCTTTGATGTAAGCTTAACGTCTTTCAGGAAGATTTTTTTTTTTTTTTTACTTTTTTGTATTTATATTCATCTCTGTCCCCCTATTACACTCTCTTTTTCCCTGTTATTGTTGGTCCACTGACCAGATCTTCAATAACGAGCTGTTTGGGACGGTCGCCGAGGAGAAGGAAGTGAAGGGTATCGTTTCCAAGCTGATGGAGGCCCGCCACAGTAAAAGCATGGACTCTTATGAGCTGCTGGCACAATTCTGCAGCAAGGAGAGCATCACCAAGCTCATACTGCCCCTGAAGGAGGTGAGGAGGGGTTTGAATTTAGAAACAGAAGATGGTAATCGCTCACAGCGGAGGATAATATTTTCAAGAGGCCAACAAGATTTTGTTTGTTTTTTGTCAGTTTTAAGATTATTTTTGACAGGATGAAGATGCATCTAAATGTGCCAAATAATAGTTATTGACTGATTGTCAGGTTGTCAAATATAAAATAAATTAAAAAAAATAAATAAATAAATCAATAATTATAAAATAAGTAAAAAATAAAGACGGTTACATTTTTTTCACTTTTTTTCAGCAGCCACACACAGGCGCTACTGATCACATAAATCATGTTTCTTGCCTTTACTAAGACTTTGATTAATGTACTAACACATGGTTATCTACCTAGCTAAACAGCCTTTGTAAAGGCCTCTAAAGGAATATCAATAATGACTTTTTTTCACAATTAGTTTTCTGCTATAACTTATCTTCACTCCAGTAATTTATAATAAAAATTGTTTTGTTTTGTTTTGTTTTGTTTTGTTTTTTCAGGACAAAATCATCTGAACTTTTTTCCTTCTTTTTAACTTATAACTTTTAAAAACTCTAAAATCTGTTATTGTCAACACAAAGTAACAACTTTAAACACAAAACATGTAAACATTTATTATATCTAGTACGTAAATGGAGTTTACAAAAAAATTGCAAAGCATTTCTTAACATCAGTGGAGTAACGGAGCCCTACTGTGTGGCTAGTTTAGCTTAATTAAAAAATGCTATCTAACATACTTGAATTGTCAGCTAGCTAGCTACCTACCTAAAGCTAACTTAGCTAATTTCAGCAGCTGCTGGACTGAATTAAATATAACCATATATTTTTATACACATCCATTTTATAAACTGTAGCTCTAACTTTTGTACATAAAACAAATTTTGTTAGCTGTTTTAGCTAGCTAGCGTCTTTAACATTGCTTTATAGTATTTCTTTCTTAATTTTTAAGTCTATGTTTCCTATCATTAGCAACAACCTTTTTAACAAAATTGTTATTTCCTTTGAAATTTAATATTTTTACTTAGTGGTAAGTCGAACAAAATTCGGGCATTGATAAAAACTGGTGACGGGTAACTTACGCACGGGCGACATACGGTGAGTGTGAAATGTGAAACAAATGCAAATGGAGAATGTAACTTTGCAATCACAGGGGGTGATTAACACAAAAATCAAAATAATAGTGATTCTTGTAAGTCTTTTACAAAAAATGATATCAGTGTCAATGATTGCTGTATGTGGGACGATGTTTGTGCAAAGTTTTGTTCAGATTGGCTCACAATTTGAGGCGATATGGGGCCGTACAGACACATGCTACAGTCGTTACAGTAAGAAGATAAAGTCTTACTGCCAGTATTTATATTTGCTTTTAGTTGGCCCCATAGTGTAGTGATTTACACCTTTGCCCTAGTTTGATCCTGTGAGGGGACACAAATCCCTTTGGGGTTGTGTCAGTCAACACATCCAGTGTTTTTTAAATAGTGAACGTAATATAAACTCTTCTTCTAACTTTTATTTCTCTCAAACCAGATCTTGGAGGCTTCGTCCAGTTTGAAGGTGTGTAACCGGGTGGCTGCAGTACTGCGGAGACTGGTCTCAGGTCTGCTTGTCAACAGTGGCATGACTTCACAAGACATCCTTCTGCTGAGCCACAGCCTTGTCAGCCAGAGCCTGCCACTTCTAACGAAAAGAGACCGGTACACACACACACACACACACACACACACAGTCTAATATCAGAGTGCAATAAATTATTTCTATTTTTTTTCCAAATTCTCTGCTTATGTCATGTTTGCTTGTAGGGACAAAGCATTAGCTAAGCCTCCCCCAGATCCCAGACTGCCCCCTCCCAGCTGTCTGCTCCTGCCTCCCACTCCAAAGAGAGGAGGTCAGAAAGCTCCCGTCAGCAGCCGCACCAACATGCACATCCTGGTGGACGCCGGCCTCAAGGTGCGCTTTCTCCAACAATGCGAATAATCTCTGTAACATGGCACCCTGTACTTTTATCTCAAGAAGGAATAAATGTGTGTTAATGTGTCTACGTGTCGAATGCTCAGCTGCTCCACCTGAGTTTGAAGAAATCCAAAGTGACATCATCCGATCCCTCAGCCCTGGAAATGCTGGATCCTTTTGTGCACTTGCTGCTCACCTGCCTCGACTCCATGCATGTCAAGGTACTAACACTTACCTGGGCGTCTTATTATTTTGTTTATCATTGATTGCTCAAATAAACCTCCATCAACATCTACTTTTGTCCCTCTCAGGTGATCACAGAGGCTCTGATAGCGTTCACTTGGCTGTTAAAGTTCCCTCTGCCAGCAGTGGAGCAGAATGCTGGGCAGCTGACCAAGCAGCTCTTTGTCCTGCTGAAGGATTACTCCAAGGCTGGAGCCGCCCGTGGGGAGAACTACCAACTGGTCCAGAACTGCTTCAAGGTATCCCAAACAGTAAAATACATCGTATTCTTTAAAGTGAGCTTTACAGAGTACTCTTTAATAATCGAGAATGAGGTAACATGTTTTCTTTCTCTTAGGCCATGACTGTTCTAGTGAAGAATGTCAAAACCAACAAGATCTCTGAGACACAACTGCAGGTGCTTCTGGGATACGCCGAGGAGGACATCTACGACCAGTCTCGCCAGGCTACTGCCTTCGGTCTGCTCAAGGTAAACCAGTGGAGCTGTAGTCAGAAACATTTCTGTTATAATGTGCGGTGTGCTTACGTGTGTGTGTGTGTGCGTGCACTCCAGGCAATTCTGTCCAGGAAGCTCGTTGTTCCTGAGATGGAGGAGGCGATGAAAAAAGTGGCCAAGTTGTCGGTCACTGGCAGCAACGCTATGATCAGAATCCACTGTCGACAGGTACAGACTCCTTTTCTGCTTTCACACCGACTGTCATTTGCAGAATCTCAGGTCCAGCTTCTAAATGAACATGTTCTTATGTGGTGCAGATCTATCTGAAGTACCTGCTGGACTACCCGCTGGGGAAGAAGCTAAAACTACACCTGGAGTTTGTGGTGGCACAGCTGCGCTATGAGCAAGACACGGGCAGGGAGTCGGTGCTGGAGATGCTGGCATACATTTTCCAGACTTTCCCTCAGGTGTGTAAAAATGTACAAAATAAAAGAAACGGCATACTCGGCAGGATAACGAAATCCAGCCGCGCTGTACGATTAATTCCTCAAACATTCACAACATCCATCCTGTTATCAAACTTTGTTTCTGTTTTTCCTTCCCTCCCATTCAGAAAATGCTCTTGGGGCACAGCGCTCTGTTCTTTGCCCCGCTTGCTCTTGTTGTGGTCAACGATGACTCTGCACGGTGCAAGAAAATGGCAGCCATGGCCATCAAGACTCTGCTCACACAGTTGGACTCGAACAACCAGAACACCCTGTTCTCCGTTGTCACCACTTGGCTGAATGCAGAAAAGGTACATTTAACTAAGAAAAAACAAGCTTTACTGGGTTGGACCTCATTTACTCTTCATACGTGCTTCGATTCTTGGCGGCATAGTTTCCTGCTCTTAGCTGAAGCGGAGTGGTCCTCGGTGTGGGCTCTGTTGCTCCGGGCCGTTCTCCTGAAACAGTATGTTTTATGTTTTTCGGACCATTCTCTGTAAAGTCTGTTGATGGTTGTGTGACCAGCAGCTGCTGAAATACTCAAACCATCCCATCTCGCACCGATAACCATGCCAAGTTACTTAAATCATCTTTCCTCCCCATTCTGATGCTCAGTTCGAACTTCAGCGGGTTGTCTTGACGATGACTACATCCCTAAATGTGTGGGGTTGCTGCCATGTGATTGGCTGATTAGAAATTTGAATGAATGAGTAGTTGAGCAGGTGTACCTAAAGTGGCCCGTGATTGTATATATTCTTCCAGAGGAACAGTTTTACTAGTTAAAGTGAACCGTTATAATAGATCATTTTCAAGATTTTCTTTTCTTTTTTATATTGTGGTGACGTCAAAATCTATGAAGGGCCAAAATCCACAATAAATAAATCATTGGTCACATTTATTTACTATAAGCAGTTAGGAGATGATTACATAACTGACTGGTTGATGTAATTTAATTGTGCATGTGGTGGCTACATTTGGAAATGGTGAAATTAAATTAATAAATTTAATCTTTTATTGAATTTATTAAACAGAAAACCACACCTAGCACCTAATAATTTCTTTTTTGATGCATTTATATTTCTTGTGTCAATTATTTATTTAACATTTGGCAGTTTTGGTCCTCCATATATTACAAAATCTGTCGGTATATAAATTCAGAAATGTTCTCCTTCCCAGGTCAGCCTGCGGCGTCTCGGGGCACAGATTTGCGGCCTGTTCGTGGAGGTGGAGGAGGAGAAATTTGCCCGTCGACTGGAGGACCTGCTGCCGCTGCTGGAGAGGGAGATCAACCCCGACAACTATGAAGATGTGAGTCATCACACAGGGCGGAGCAGAAGTGCGATCGAAGGCAATGAGTTCAGAATAAACGATCAATTTGTAACTTTCTCTTTCAGATCGAAGAGGAGCAGGAGGAGAAAGGAGCTGACAGGCTGCTCTTCAGTTATCTGACTCTCCTCACTAAACTGAGCAAACACTGTGGATTCCTGGAGCTCAGCAAGCCTAGCGACACACTCCGTAACATCTGGGGTAAAGAGCGCGCAGGCGTTACCTCGCCGTTACTGACATATGCGTTCTGCACATGCTCATTAAAACATGTCCCTGCCTTATTTTAGGTCACATCGAAGCCCACCTGCGGTACCCTCACTGCTGGGTGTGGCTCACGGCCTCACAGCTTCTTGGCCAGCTGTTTGCAGCTCACCGGCCAGAGCGGCTGGTCGCCGTTTGGAGAGGCGAGGGAGACGCTTCATCTCAGTTGGCAGCCACAGACTTTATCACCTGCAACCTGGATAAGAAGGTAGAGCCAAGATGCTTGTTTTGGGGGGTTTTCTTGCAGCAGGCCTGATTTCTGCATCTTATATTTTAAATGAAATCATCTTCTTTCCCTTTGTTTTCTGAAATCTAGATGAGAGAGTTGGCGCTGTCTTTTTGCTATCAGCTGCAGTCCAAGTACCTGGACACAGCGTCAGGAGAGCAGGTGCGCACACCCCACCGAGCCGCACACCCCACCGAGCCACACACCTGCCTTCCTGCACCTCAGACATTTAAAGATTAGCTCATACAGGTATTTGGCTAACAGAGGCCCTTCTGCTTCACCCACAGGTGATCAAGAACTTGCTGTTCGTCGGCAAGGTGATCTACCTCATTTCCCCCGAGTCCCAAATCATAACTCCTCAGGAAGAAGAGGAAGAGGAGGAGCAAATGGAGAATGGTGATGAAGGAGATGAAGAGGAGGAGGAGAGAGAGGAAGAGGGAAAAGAAGAGGAGGAGGAGGAAGAAGAAGATGACAAAGAAGACAGGCCTCCTTCCCTGCTGTGGCTGATGAAGAAGCTGTCTCTGATGGCAAAGAGAGAAGCTGCATATGCTCCCAAAGTTCCCCTCAAGGTACACTTAGAAACCTTTTTTTTTTTTTTTAACCCAGTGATGATTTGAAGTGTTCATGCTGTGACACTGTTTGTCCTTCACTGTTCCCTCATTGTGATTTCTCTCAGAGAACATGCGTGTTTAAATTCCTGGGAGCAATGGCCATGGACTTGGGGAAAGAACGGCTCGCCCTGTATTTGACCACGATAATCACGCCTCTGTACAGAGAGCTGGACAGCACATACGCAGACCAGGGTAACTGCTCTGAACCAGTCTTGCCAAGAATAAAAACACCCTGACAAAAAAAATGTTAGATTCACTGAATGACCCCTGTTGTCTCCTGATCTCTGAATCCAGATCCCACACTGAAGAACCTGGCTCAGGAGCTCATCGAGCTGATGAAGAAACAGGTGGGCCTGGAGAGATTCTCCCTGGCCTTCTCTGCCGTCCAGAGGGAATTCTCACAGAGGCGAGCGGCACGCAAACAACACAGAGCCATGCAGGTATGATGGACATCAGAATCAGACACACACACACAAGAAACAGCTTTAATTTGCCATCGATCGTCCTCACAATTTCTTCTCCGGTCTCTGCAGGCGGTCGCAAACCCGGACATCGCTGCCAAGAAGAAGCTGAAGAAGCACAAGAACAAAATTGAAGCCAAAAAGAGGAAGATCGAGTTCCTCCGGCCTGGATATAAAGCCAAGAAGCAGCGAAGCCACGCTCTCAAAGACCTGGCCATGGTGCAGTGAGCCAAGGACACTAGGAGGGGATGAAAGCTAGGCCATTAGATGCAGAACAGAGACTCAAAAGGAAGCATGGACAAGAGTATACCCAGAATCCTGTGGGCTTCCGATTCAGCTCAACACGAAAGACCAAACAGCAGCTTTACTGTGGTGTTTTGACAAGTGTGTACAGAGCAAGGATGCTGTGAAAAACCCAGGTTAACGTCTGTTACACATCACGGCGCATCACTCATTCATATGAATTGCAAAGCTGGAATCTATTTTATATCTTCCTGCTGTGAACAGACTACAGTTTTGCTCCGATTTCTATCCCGTGCAGTTAAATGTACATGTATTTGTAATTAAAAAAAGATCCGTCTGTTTATCATCATGTCTAATGTCACACTATGAAAAGCAAAAAAAAGTCTCAGCGCTGATACAATCACTGATAGCAATCTTTACTGAGAATTAGTTTCACTGTACAAGCAGATATAAATATGCAACCATAAAACTTTGAGCATACAGTTAGTGTTCAGTAGCTGAAAGACTAATATGCCAAAGCTGCACCCAAAAAATTTAAATGAAAAAAACTTAACCCCTAAATTATTTAAAACAAATCAACAGAAGGAAAAATAGAAACTGGTGACATACCATCTGCCTGTTATATAGTACAAAAAATGGTCAGGCTGCAGTAACACTTGGCTAGACGACGGCTGATACAAAGAAACATGTTTTCTTCCACATTCTGAGTCCAAATTTTTTTTTTTTGCGATTTAGTGAATGTTCTGTTTTCAACGAGGAATGGAAAATCAATGTTGTGAGTCAGTCCAGTGTACTATAAATATTGTGCACTGAGGTGGACAGTCACCCTCTCTGGAGCAGGACTGTCCGGTCTTGTGACGTTTGTGCCTTTAATGGTCAAACGCTGCCCCCTGGTGGATATTTGCCGGATGTTTTCAGTGACTGTAGTGCTGGTCACATGGTAAATGCTGTCTGGCTGCAAAGCATCCTTCAAGAAGATTTAAAACTGAAGCTGACTGAATCTTTTTAGGTCATGATGACTTCAAAACTACTGCAAATGTATTAATAAAATTAGCAACATTTATTTATACATGTCACAGTTATCAGCTGTCACTTTGTGTTGACACCACATTTAAACTGTTGCTCATCCATCGCTGCAGTCTTACAGTTCCCCCAAACCTTCATATGTCTGTGTCCAGTCCACATGTTACTGCAGCCTCTGCTGCTCGGTCCCAGGCTTCAGAGGCGTTTGGCATGCGGAGGACTCGGCCAAAGGCTTCAGATGGGTGTAACGTAGGGAAGGTGATGGGGAAGGGTGGGAGTGCAATCACCTGTCCAATGGAAAAAGGGAAATAGGGAGCGGTCCATTACAAGACTTCGTACAGAACGGTCAAAAGGTCAGGGGCATAAACGGAACAGATGCCGGCCTTTTACTGCCGACTCTTCAGGGAATCCACCAACCTGCAAGCAGTGAGAGCAAACATGGTTCAGAAGAAAACACGTAAATGATATCCTTACATTAGTCTCGTTTCTCTGTGTGATTAGCAGCCTACCACTCCATAGCCTCGTCCAGCCCTGTGCCTTTGGTGGCCGAAGTCTTAAAGATCTGCCATTTTCTGTCTTTAAGGGCAGGCAGGCCCAGGGCGTTGGCCACCTCGGTCGGTGTCATGGCCTGATCCATGTCCTGTTTGTTCGCAAACACCACAAGGATCGCCTTCTTCAGCTCCTCTTCCTGAACAAGACAAGGTCACAAAACTCTAGCATGAAAAGCGGACCTTTTTGTTCCAACTTTAAATAAGCAGCTGCTCCACATCATCAGAGGAACGGAAACAAATGACAGCAGCCGTTTACAGCTTCAGCCGCTGGGTTCATTAGCACCTGCTAGCTGACAGTTAGCACACTTACCTCCAACATAGCAACCAGTTCAGACTTTGAGATGCCCATCCTGTCACGGTCACTGCTGTCCACGACGTAGATGACTGCGTCTGTGTTTGAGTAATAACACCGCCAGTAGGGCCTGTGAAGCAGAAAATTAAATAGAAGTGCTGATAAACTGGAGACTGAGACAGGTAGGACGAGAGGAAGGAGCTCCATCAAAGAGCGAGTGAGAGGTGGTGACTGAGTGCAACCATCCAAAAATAAAGATGAAGGCAAAGATATCAAACACTTGGAAGGTGAAAACACTGTGAGAAACATGAAAATGAATGATGGTGAGCTAAGAACACACCGGTTTCTTACAGCAGTAATCTGTGTACAGTCTCAACCAAAGATCAAATAGTTTTGCTTATTCAAATGAAAAGAAAAATGTAAATCTCCAGTTAGAAATGCACACAGGCCTCAATTCTCTATTCTTAGCAAATCCACAGGAGGCTGTGTTCTTGTTCCACTTGCATGGCCACAGCACCGTCGCCACGCTGATTCCACCTACCTGATACTCGTCTGTCCTCCCAGATCCCACACCTGGAACTTCAGGTTCTTGTACGTGACCGTCTCAACGTTGAAACCAATCGCTGCCGACAAAAGAAAATATTATTCGCATTATCAAGTTAAGCACTATAATAACGAGACAGTGGGAGAAAAAACATATTATTTATTTGTGGTGCTGTTTAAAGACGACATAGAAAGACAAATAAGGCTCAATATTAAAACACTATGTGAAAGCAGCTGAGTGGCTCCAATCACTTCAGCTTTTTTTAAGGGTTTTAATTGTAATGTTTTATCCAACGGCTTCCTGTTTATTATGGGAAAAAACAAAATACCCTTATCTTTAAATAAAAGGCATATCTGAATGTAATAATAAGTCGGGTATCTTACAATAAAGAAGTAAAAAGATTCGCACTCACTGACACAACATGTCTTTGAGGGAAGTCTGGGCTGGAACAGTGATTAGGACTAACAAAAACATCATGTGAAGCTACTAAAAATGTAAACAACCTGTGATGTGAATTTCACAAACAAAAGACAGTTTGAGTTCTTAAAACTAAATTAAACCAAAATCTGATTAAAACCAGTCTCGAGGTGAGCTGAACATTTTTTGATATTTATGGTGCTGATCTTGATTGATTTATGTAGGCGCCTATGTCTCCGTAGCAATACATTTAAACCTTTTCTGTCCTAGCCACAACTCAAGTGGCTTTATTGTCATTCCAACCATGTGCAGTGGTACAGTACACAGTGAAACGAGACAACGCTCCTCCAAGACCATGGTGCTACATATGACATATAACAGACAGTCAACACAGGACTACATAAAGTGCAATGTGCAAAAATTGCCCCCCCCCTCAAAAAAGACCAACCCAAACCTGTATTAATATCTACTTACAATAGCGTCCATGTCATCTGACATGCTGCCACGTCAACTCAACTGTGATTGTATAAAACAGGTTTCTCTAGGAAGGGATGTTTGGGTTCAGAGTGCTTGTTAGTTTGCTCGGCTCGCTGGCCTTGGATGTGTCAAACTCTGATAACTCCCACTTTCTGGCAGTTGATTAAAAGGCATATTACACTGATTCTCTCTTTTTCGCTCACTGAACCACATTACATTTTCTTATCATTCGCCAACATAAAACCTGAGCCATGGAAATCAGTCAGGCCATTCTTTGCCAAATGCACTCATTTTATCTGGCTGTGGATCAGGTCATCTGTGCTAGAGATGCTGGGTTATCTTAGCAGGGAGGCGCTTCATGTAACAGTTAAATCCATCTATAATATCTCACCACTTTTCCAAAATCACAGTACGGTGACCAATCATAAAACGGTTTATGCATTTCCACCGGCACGGCGCACCACATAATTGCTGGGCCCAAAGTCAGTGGCACAGTTCTTTGCTGCATGATTTACCTCACATGGATATCAAAGCTACTTGTGCAAGTAATGCTATGTACAAGTCATTCAAAATATTGGCTGGCTTTCAAAAGACACCAAGGCAGAACTGGCTTTCCATCAGCACCACGCTGGTGGAAAACGAGCATGTCTGATACAGGTACAGGTGGAACAGGCACCGCAGCATTTTTCTTCACAATAACAAGATCGGTAGCTTTTTTCACTTTGAATTACTGGAATGTGGGAGGAGGGGAGGGGGCGTGGTTTCACTTATACAAATATTACTTGAAGCCATTAGCAGCAGGACTCTGGTGCTCCTGAACGTCAGGTACACGTGTAAAGTTGCACTTGACACAGCACGAAAATGAAGGCGTAAAGACATTCAGCTGCTCCCTTATTTCCAAAGGCGTCACTACAGCAAATCTACACATGGAGCCCCACATTTTATATGGCACAGATTTAATGATGGATGCTTCCCTGGCTTGGGAATACCACAGGAGAACGCTAGCTTGTGACTCCCTTGAAGCTGGGTTTGAGTCTCCTCTTGATCTCAGTCTAGGATCTCTTAGGCGAATATGTTAACCAATACACTACGGAGCCACTAAACGTGCAATCCAGATACAGACAAAACAAATACATACTAGGAATTGTGGTCACCACCTCCCCGACCTGCAGTCTGTACAGAATGGTGGTTTTCCCGGCACCGTCCAAACCCAGGATCAAAATCCTCATCTCCCTGGTGCCAAACAGGCCAGAGAAGAGACTAGAGAAGAAACCACCTGAAGAAGAAGCAGCAGAAGAAAAAGAAAGGAGTAGTGAGAAAGAAAGACGAATGGGCAGAAATTTACTTTTCATCAAACACCTAGTTCACTTGGATTTTTTAATTTTTATTCCTTTTACTTTTTTAACCTTGACAGAGTGCTGGTGTTGTGCCAAAAAGGGATTTCCGATGTTTATGTGTTTTTTTTAAATGTCTCTGCTTGTATTGGTTAAAAGACTGTAGTCAACAGGATTTATATGGGGTTTTATGAAAAATAAAGAAATAAACTGTTTGCAAGTATCTTTATGACTTTGTGACATTGTACCCACATTATAACCGATCCAGACCTTTTTGGCCACTTCAAATATCTTTATACAAATATTATATTATATTTGTTGGAATTTCTCCTACCCCCTTGGCCAGATCTCTCATAAAGGAGACATTTTTAATGTCAATGATAGTTTTTAACTGGGTAAATAAAGGATATATAAAAGTCACTTTGCCATAAAGTGATTGCAGCTTCTACCTTGTGACAGGAATATTGTTTGTGGCTCAAGATTGCATGATATCATTCATGGCTATGGATAAATTTGACATATGTTTCACATAATACAGGTCAACAAGTTATTTATCTAATCGTAATGTTATTTAATCAGACGTTCAGTTTTTGGCACAACACCAGCCAAAATAAAAACCTTCATTGACGGCGACCAAGCTAGAAGTTAGCAAAGCCCGAGATTAATTGTGTATTAATGATAATACACATGATACTGTTGGTATACTGTACATGTGGGAGCTTAGCATCAGATGCTTTAGACGCAGAGACATAATTGGACAGATAAAATCATGCCTTTTTATCACAACCATAAATGACCAAACAGGTACAGAATACCAAATACTATACAGGCTCTGACAATGGACGCAAGTCTTCACCAATAACACAGTCAAAATTATGATGTAGACACTTGTCTTTGCTTTTCACTTTTAAGTAGGTGAAAATTTATGATGCCCTGTGCCAGAGATTTCAATGCTTCAGTTCTTGACACTTTTTAAACACTTTTTATTAAAATGTATATAATTTATGATTTTTCCCCCCCACCCAAGTTAAAAAGCTGTGTAAATTGTAAAATAAAAGCAATTTCCAGCGGTTTTAATTCATCATAAGCGCCTTGAGGCAACTGTTGTTGTGATTTGGCGCTATATATATAAAATTGATTTGATTTGACAAGCAGAAGTGACCAAAAGGGCGAATATGCCGAATATATTTAGGTTTGTAGTTCTTTACTCTCTTCCTGATTTCCGTGGAAGCTAGTAACCCGATCCGCTGTCACTGTCAACCAGGCAAACCGGCTAACTGCAGTTAACTTAGCTACACACGCTAGTGTTATGGAGTATTGGTATTAGCAGAAAATGAAATGCATGTCATCATTCATGACCAGTGCCCGTATGTAGATGCTTTAATTACAACAGAGCTGTGTGGACGGGGAACATTAACAACAACACGGCGTTAATAAAGAGCAAAACGTATTCACTGTAAATTGCTAATGTTGGCAGGCAAGCTAAGTAGCTACACTCGCACATTAAATTAAACAAACTCAACGGAAACAGGGATATACCGGGGTATAATCATTAATACACACGGAGATTACATGTAACTACACAAAATCACGTTTTGCTGAGCAGTAGTGAAAATACTCACCCATTTTGATAAAGCCAGGGTCCTTATTTCCACGCCAAAGTGGCAGATTTCACTGGATGCGGATCTTCTTCCTCTGGTTGACGTGTCGCTGAACGATGTCATCAACTTGTCGCTTGGATTTTGCCTAGCAATATTCGTCACACACAAAAGCGCTAATAAAATATAAAATAAATAAATCGAGACAAATGGAGCAAACGTCAATAATTCTGGCTGATGAGTTAATAAATTGGACGATTATTAAAAAAAAATATGAATATAAAATGTTTCGTATTGGCTGCACTGCTTAATAAAAATATAATCGTAATGCTCGAAAGTGCGGCACGTGAAAAGAAGATTGATCGCGACGCTAAAGTGCAGGCTACATTCAAGAAGACAAAACGGAGTCGCGTTCCCAACTGTTTCGAAGCCAGTCTCAGCCAAGGGAATGTGACAAATAAAATTGCGAAGAGTTTTGAACGCAACTCGCATTAGACGAAGGAGTTGCCCTCTCTGAACAGCATCAAATTTATGATCACCAGAGACTGGAAAGATTTTAAAGCTAGACTTTCAAGCTGCTAATGCGTAATGTTAATTTAAAGCGAGATGCAGCCGTTCTGAATAGTTAGGAGTAACTTCGCTGTGCAGAAATTGCTCTGAGTTGTAATTATCCACGAATGGACCTGGTCACTGTCGGCTGAGACATCATTTACAAATCCGCGGTGAGACTGAGGCGGGACCGCCAGGATGGTGGAGCGGTCGGACCGAGCCCCTTTGCTGGACTGGGAAGAGGTTCCGTCCGCGGAGAAGCCCGGAGGTACTTCTCCGACGAAGGAACGACTGTCGAGCCCCTCCAACAGCCGTGCCTTAGGATGCTCCGCGACCGGGTTTGGGTGGAGCAGCGGACCGGGGGGTCCCATTGCCAGCAGGTCTGTCTCCAACGCAGACGGCTGCAGCGCCCCGCCCGCGACCTCCAGCGATCTGGCGGGTACAGACGAAGCGCTGCCACCCGACAAGGAGCATCTCTCTGATACAGGACCGAGGGAGGTGTCGCTAGAAGACAGGATGGTGAAATGGGAGGAAAAGGACCAGATAGTGTCGGTGTTTGTGGTTACATTCAATACCAGATCAGGTGGGACATCAAATGTGCTTATATGGAATCCATTTAACCTCATAAAAATAAATACAGGCAGGTTTTAAAAGAAGGGTAATGATTATAGACAGGGCAAAATAAACAGATGCAGCTTTAAGTGTTGTGTCTGACGCCCAGAATGACCAAGTCTGCAGACCACCACAGGTGTGGCTTTTTCTGACCTGTAACAGTAGTTTGGAGACATTATCTAAAGGCACGACATCTTCTGGAAGCCTGGTGGCAGAACAAGCCATGACAAAATGTCAGGAAGAGTGCTGTGGTAGAAAATCAATCAGCTGGTGCTTTATGCACAGCAGAGCCATGCATTTTTAATGAGAGATATGTTAAAGACAGGGGCGAACCCACTATGAAACAGATACTTAGGAGGGGGGAGATCAGGTTAAGATTAACTGGATTTAAGGCTTCATGATGGTGCTTTGGAGGCATGCAGCGCAGGAGAGTCCCTACAGGGTGGAGCTGGCCACTTTATGATTTTGCAGTGTGTCTGGATGAGTGAAGACCAGGAGGATGGTGTGATGAGCAGTTTTATTTTCTAGATTCCACAAAAAGAATCATCAGTACCTGTGTCACAGCGGCTTCACAGGAAAGACCTCAATTAGAAACCAGCAAGTTACCAGATAAGCTGAAGCTGAATCAGTTCCCAGTCAATGCACTTATCAGTGTTTCTGTGGACTTCCAGGCCCCTCATGACCCGATCCCACATGTTTTCTTATTACCGGAACCACGCGATAATGCATTTTCATCTCCAGAATATCATTTCCAGTTACATCATTCTGTTAAAGAGTAGCATAGTCTGTGGTATGATAAACACAGGATGACACAAAAGATGTTAATTTGTAGGATTTTAAAAGAAAACTGAGATAAAACGAGCAGCAGCACATCGGACAAAGTCTTCTTTAACCAACATCAGCGCCTTTCTAAGTCAGCAACTCAGATATGTTTATAAAGGATGGATGCATGTCTGCTGTAACATCAGTATAGAAGTACAGTGTATTATAACGGTGGGGTAGAATTGTCACAACATAACAGTAATGGCAAATATTTTTATTTGAAATAATCAAAATCATTATTTGTAAGATGAAATACTGATGGCGTGTTATGCACACATACATATATAGTTACTTACGGTGCATATATTTATTTTTGGCATCGCTCATATTTTGAGTGTTATTCATTATTCATCACATATCAAACAAAACAAAGTTACAGGTGGCGTTATTATGATTATTCAGCATGGTTTCTTTATTAAAGTTTCTATGCACATTACAGTAACGTTGTTAAAATATCGATGTGTATATATAGTTTCTTGTGACACAGCTATCTATACCCTACACCAGTGAAACTAAAGGATTCCCCGTGCCAGTTTGACCTACCAGACTCACTTCAGTGTGACTCCCAGTGGCAGCACTTATCAGATGAATGAGAGCGAAGGGAACTGAAGTGAAATAATTTGTATTGGATAAAAAACTTAATAATGGAAAAATGGCAGACAGTGAGGAACAGCAAAGTAGAGCCGATTATTTGAACTGATATACCGTTATAATTGGAAAATAATAACACATACACAGACAAACAACATGGTGAATAAATACATACATCTCCTCCTTAAGTGATATAAATATATGTGTCCTCAGGACCTCATGGAACTCTGCAAGTATCTAATTTTAATACTTTATAATGGTTTTTTTGGAAAAGGCACTGAACTGAAGTTATATAACAGGAGTTCTTCATCAAGGTTGTTTTCTGATACGCAGCATTTGATGTCAGATACGAGATGAAATGCCATTTTATGACTCATTCCTTACATCGAAATGAAACATAATAACACAGAAGCAGATGGACGCGTGAAAAAAAATCATCGTTAGTTTGTACTTGAAGGTTCGCTCCCTAAGCTGTGTGTTCATGTTAGTAAATAAAGCAGTTTATTGCAAATATGCTTATGAATTTTGATTTAAATTATCGTGCAATATATTGAGTATCACAGAATCGCTGTATTGTTATTGTGGGTCACTGCTCGTGGTTTTTCATTGCTGAGTAACTCCTCTCGTATTTGAATCTGGTATGTGGATGTGTTATTTTGGCAAATGTGTTTCTGGAAAGTGTCAGTGTCCTAAGGTGCACCGGGTCCTAGACAGAATTTAATATAATTTCATTTTAGTCATATAGGGTCAAATTACTACAACAGGTGCCTCAAGGTGCTTTATATTGTAATAACAGAGAGAAAACTCCAACAATCAGACGACCCCCTATGAGCAAGCACTTGGCAACAGCGGGAAGGAAAAACTCCCTTTTAACAGGAACAAACCTCAGGCACACCCAGGCTCTGTGTACAGGGTATAGGGATTTTATTATTCCACCTATAATAATGCCTTAGGATGCTGTGAGAAGGTTTAGACAAAATTTGGATTTTAGGATCATTCCTCCCGGACGTTAGTTGTGCATCAGCAGCCACAGATCATACATCAAAGCAAAACCAGATTTTTGTAAAATTACTTTGACTTTCCATTCTTAGCAAGACCCTTCAGTAACATCTGGTCCATAGAGAAGAACACCTAGCACTGCATGAGAGTCGAAGTTAAACACTTGAAGTCACTACCAGCTGCCAAAGTGCCGGTAAAGCATCTTTTCTTCGTGGATGACAGACACCTGCAGCTTCATTTTAAGCACTGATCAGCTCATATTTCAGCAGATACTCTTACGCACAGATCTCATGATGAGATTGAAAGGCACACTGGCTGAGTCACCTTCGGTTTCTCAGCTCCTGTCAGCTCATATTTGCTCAGCTGCGTCAACCAACAAGTAATGAATTCCCGGGAATATAGTTGGAGTCCTGAAAACACAATGTCTGTTCCTGTATCAGCCTTTGTCTATTTATCCAAGTTTTATCATTATTATTGTCTCTGTGCTGTTTGGGTGTGATAGGAAACATGCTGGAGTGGTGTCTGCCCAAAGACATGGACCTGGAGGGAGTGGAGTTCAAAGCCATTGCCAGCGGCTCCCACCGAGTCAGCACAGACTTCATGTAAGGATCAGTATCTGTGTCTCTTACACTCTTACAGAGCCGAGTCGCTAATTTTAAGTATTAGGATGCACCCCCATGTCCTCATCCTGGCAGGACAGAGCCGAGGAAAGTGTTGCCT